>JAFVLL020016654.1:49249-93302 GCA_021397915.2 Tor tambroides
GCGTACCTGTTCAGCCAAAATCTCTTCAAAGCTGTTCATGTTGACTGCGGCGCCGCGCGAACTGTTCGCTCGAGTCACAAAAAATGTCGTGCACAACGCCTCGCGAAATGAGGTCGCGCTCACCCAAAGCGAACTTCCGCTAACACCGCGATGACGTCATATTTGGCGCGCGCACCCAGGCGAACTTGCGGACGCGTCGAGTATAAACCAGGCTTTAGTTGTTTTTTTGTGCATGAGTGTGTGTGTGTGTGTGTGCTTGTACGTTCAGCGTGTATACATGTGTTTGATTTGTATATTATGTCATTAGATTCTCTTTGGATCACTCTCAAATTATGCAGGATAACAGCATCATCAGGTTTTACATTAAAGCAAAAGGAGGACAAACCAAATTCTAAGAAGCTAATAACTTTTTAGTTACATAGATATATAATTTGAAAGCATTACATTAATATTATTTCACAAAATGAAAGCATTTAATAATAGACTGATTAATCTTCCAATATTTAGGCATCTTTCTTGATATTATCATCCGATGTTACCATGTCCACATAAATAAATTTGTCTGCTTGTCCAATGTATATATTATAAAAAATGGCTCTTATGCTCGCCAAGGCTGCATTTTAACAAAAAATATAGGAAAAACAGTAAATGTTACAATTTAAAACAACTGTTTTCTATATTAAAATTTAATTTCTTCCTGTGATGGCAAAGCTGGATTTTCAGCATTGTTACGCCGGTCTTTAGTGTCACATGATCCTTCAGAAATTATTCGAATATGCTGATTTGGTACTCAGGACACATTTCTTACTATTATCGATGTTCAAAATAGTTGCGGTGTTTTTTTTCCCCAGAATAGAATAGATTTGAATAGAAAGTTCAAAAGAACAGTATTTATTTGAAATATGAATCTTTTGTAATATTATAAATATTATACTGTCAATTTTTCACTAGTTGCCACTAATTTTCGCTACTTGTCTCAGATTTTGGACTGTATAGTGTGTAACAGGTGTGAGAGAAGAAGCTCTAAATGATCTTTGGCGAAGAACGAATCTATGTGGTCAGCGTCACCTCATACTGTCCTTGCTGTGGCACATGGTCCCTGATTACTACGGCATTATATTTACCTCTATACACAGTAAAGCAGTGAATCAGTGTATGCACCAATCACCTGTCACACCCTTCTCAGATGCCTGGAGTTCTGCTTTGATGGTGTTACCATGTTTCCTGTAACCTTAGATGAACTTACATTTACAATTGACCAGAAAGGGGTATTTGATAGGAAAGCTGCTTTAAGGATGGGTAGTGACGTTTCTCAGTATTTGCTCAGTATGACTTGTTCTAGCCTTAATTAAACAGCATTTCTGATCCCGAGTGTTGAGTTCATCAGTGTTCAAATAGTCACAATGTTTGTTTACCTTGACCTAATGTAGACAGATTATAAGGAATGTTCTTGGATCTGTGGAGATTAATCAGTCCTGAGTTGACATATTTGTGTCTGAAATTCAGCCTTAGCTCAGTTAGCTCATGACATAACATACTGAGGGAACAACAGTTGCTCTACTTTATTTAATTGAAAGTTGGAGATAAATTTGAGTTTAGTCCCTATTTTATTTTCTAGTGATAATAGCATAGCACCAGAGATTCTGATTTCGATGATCTAGTTTGGGACAGTTGAATACAGATTTTTTGGGGCTATGAAAATTACACTTATTTGAAGTGTCATGTATTGCTGAAAAATATTGAAAAGATATTGTAAGATCATGGCAAACATTGTGTTAATTTATTACTTGAGATAAATTTGGCAGTTATTTTAAATTAAAAATAATAAGGCAGACATCAAGACAAATATAATGGTAGGTGCAGTTCATTCTTTGGGAATATTTTCATGGTATGTTCAGATCATAAAGGAGCAACTGATGAAAAAAATACAGCAGGGTTGAGGAAATGTTTGGTTTGGTTTGGTTTGATTTTGAAAACATGGAACTGGATCATTTGGATGACCGTTAATTGTATAGCATGGAGAATCATCTTGCAATAACTCTCTTGTGGTTTCTCTTATGTTTCTTTGCAGCTGAGAGCATATGGAAGCCATCATTTCACTGCCCTGAAGTTTGATGTCTTTCTCAAAAGAAAACCAATCATGCTTTCTCAAAAACAAAAGACTTCACTTCTAAAAGTGATTTCCTTTTTAATTAGTTGGGGATAAAAATACTCCAAACTATGGAATCAACAAAAAATATTTTTTCTGAGTCAAGTTTCCTAGATGAGGTCTATAAATGTAACATTTTCAAGTTTGTAGTTCTAGTTTAATAGGCGCCGTGAATATTTGCAGAATATTAACACCTTTTTATGCTTTTATGATGACTCTCCTGCTGATTTAAATGAGGTTTCGAGGAATTTTGTTGCCAACTTACAATAGTTTGTATAGATTTTCATTTAAGTGGTTGAGTTCCAGCATTAGGGATTTTTTAGATGATGGATTAACATCTACCACCGACGAGTAATGAGCCACTTGTATAACACAATTAATATCAACACAAAAGCCCAGCTCCCTTTTCCCATAACCAGAACACAAGCCTGTCATGCTATTTACACCGCAGGCTCTGTTCATTTCAAATGAGTGTTGCTCTGTGTTTTGAAAGGACATAATGTATTCTGTGATATGCATATGACTGTACCATGTGGCACACTGTACAAACATTGACACAGATAAACACCATTATTCAGGTGGCTGACTCATTGTTTGCAAGGCCCTAAATAATTTATTCATATTTCAGCCCATCGCCACCAAGCTGTGTAGAGGGGGCGCTGAATGAGTTATCAGAAGATCAAAACTTTTTACCTGATAATATTAACTGAGTTGAGAATGAGAGAATTTCCACTTATAGACAGCATTCTGTTATTCTATAATACACACCATTAAAAATAGATAGATAGATTTGACAGTCTGTATCAGAAAATAAGATGTAGCCTACTTGTATTATATGGTTGACGATGCAATAATATAGAAAGTTCTCAAACTTTACATTTTTGATGTTGTAGTCCCTAAAGAAATTATGTAGAATTTCTTTATATATGACGTGATTTGTATCATTTGCTATTTTGGCCAGTTTTGACCTTGTAGACCCATATCTAGAATTCTACAGAAATTATAAAATGTAAATTTACAGCAAGCCTACAGTGAACCAATTAGTAAACACTTGACCCTGGCAGAATTGAAAGGGAAGTGTTTCCACATCAAGGCCATCCATTATTCTCCCACTGTCATGCAGTGGTCATAGGGATTTGTCCTACCTGCTTTGTTTTAACTGCTGGGAATCTGCAGGCGTCTAAAGCACGTAACAGGATAATCCCTGACGGATTGGGGGGAGACGTAGTGACACCCTGGATCAGCAGATGGTCTGGTGCAGGACGGACTCGCGGCTTAAGCTCACACTCTTACACACAAGCACGTCACCGCACAAACCTGGCACCCTCCACTTTACACAGAGAAGCTACGCTTATCCTTTTTTCCTAGAAAGAGTTGAGCTAAGGGGCTGTGAGTTTGCATACGTTGTAAACATTGTTTCTGTTAGCAAGTGTTTGGATGTTTGGGTTTTAAACTCAGCTACCTATGAGAAAATAGCTGCCGAGAGCCTTTGACATGATTGCTGTGCCACTGAGATGTTTTCTCTCCTTTTGCAATACAAATGTGTGAGCACTGTCTTATTAGAAATTTGTTTGATTACATAATTTCCGATTGGCAGTTTTACTGTACTTCAATGAGTGTTTGCTTTTATTGTAGCTTGTCTATAAACTTGCACAAAGCACACATACATACACTCCCTTTCTAAAAAATGATTTTTATCTTGTAATTGAGTCTTTTTTATCTTTTTAGTGGGTGGATGGATGGCAGAGCTTGTGGTGGTGGTGACAGTGGTGTTCTAGTTGGTGGTTGAACAGCTCTCGTTCCATGCCTTTCCACAAAAGTATGCAATTGAACTTTTGAAATCAATCAGAGGAAAGAGTTTTGAACTGAAAGTACTTGTATAAGCATATTAGGGATGTTCAAGAGCAGTTATAATTGACTAGTCATGTTGCTATCTGATTTTGTATGTTTCTAGAATGTTTAAGTTGTCATGTAACGGAAGTAGCAACAGATGTTTTCTTCCGTATTGCGACACATTGTGAAACATTATCTAGAATGTAAAGTAATGGTGACTTGGGTCTATCTGTTCGTTGTTGATTGAATGGGGACGGATCTAAACGTGAGCTTGAAATCAGTTGTAAAAAAAAAAAAAAAAAAAAAAAAGATGCAGGTTTAAGTGAACTAAATGACTAGAGTTATGTAGACATACGTCACCAGAGGGTCGTTTCAATGGAAAACTGAGTTAGGAAATTTTGTTTGAAAATTACAAGGTCAAAAAAGAAACATGAAAGGATTAAAACATTCACAGTAAGATCAATAATATGCATTCAGAAAATATATAGGGTGAATTTTCATTTCATGCTGACTTTTAAATATATTATCCAAAACCATCTTAATATGCAGAGATGATTATTAGTAAGTCACAAAACTATCACCATATGGCATTATTTTGTGATTAGTTCTCCTCCAAAAAAAGTAGTCCTTCAGATTATACATAATAATGGGAACGCTGTTCACAGCAGACGATTTAAAGTTCGACGGCAATTGTCTCGAAGCCGTTTTTTTTTTTTTTTTTTGAACAATGTGTTTATTGTTTTTGATTATGCAAGATAGGTAACAAAGAAACACATTTCCATTTCTTCACAATTTTCCCACCCCAACAAGAGAACATCACTCTCCTCCCCTATAGAAATACACAGAGTTCTCTTACAAGAAAGAGACAATTTAAATGCAAAACGAATATTGCCAGGTACCCACAAACCAAATATACATTACTGTACTTTACACATAAAAGTTATATTTTCCAACAAAACAAAACGATACATAGTTACACCTCTTTAATAAATAATATGTATTATTTATTCAATATATCATTCATAGTTCCATATTTCATAATGCCACATCCATTTTGTTTTTAATAAAATGTGTTACTTTTTCCATGGCCATACACTGTGCCATGGCATTAATCAAGTTCCAATAGATGGTGGATCAGGCCTTTTCCAACTAAGAGCTATCATTCTTTTGTAATATATAATCTATAAATTTGCTGCTGAAGCTTTGGTTTAAGGCTCTTTGGATATATGTGTAGCAAAATCATTTTTGCATCTAGGGAATATTCAAGGGTACTATTATCTTCGTAATATTAATCACTTACCACCCAAAAATCTCTGTAATGAACAGGTAAATGAACCTTGAGCCTCTCTGCATTTTAAAGCATGTATCAGGAATATTTTTATTAAACCTATTTAGTTTGACGGGAGTTATGTAAGTCTGCATCAACCAATTATATTGAAGTAGTTTTTAAGCTAACGCTCCTAACTGTTCCTGAGAATTTTTACAGACTTGTCTCCATTCATCCTCAGATATATCCTCATTCAATCCCATCTTCCATAATTCAAGTTTCGATGTTGTTGATTCAGTAGACCCTGATAAAAGCCAGTTGTAAAAAAACTGCTATTAATCCTTTATTATTGCATTTCTTAGTAATTAATTCCTCCAAAGAAGAAAGTACTGGCAAGTTTAATGATTGGTTCTGCCTAGAAAGAACAAAACTCCTTATCTGTAAGTATTTAAAGAAGTGTTTTCTTGGTATATTATACTTAGTAGATATCTGCTCAAACGACATCAACGTTCCCTCCTCAAAAAGATCACTAATTTTGCTTAATCCCTTTTCAACCCACAACCGGAATCCTGAGTCCTTTGTGCCTGGTTTGAATAATGTGTTGCCCCAAATGGGACTATACTGGGATAAAGAGTCCTCTATTTTCATGTACTCTCCAACTTCATACCATACTCTAATCATATTACACACTATGGGGTGTTTAGTGACTGTTTTCAATTGTTTAAACTTATCAGAATATATATACAAGTTTAAAGGTAACGCACAACCACATGACTCCATATCCACCCAGGATGGTTTATTCCCAGAGGAAAAATACTCGAAGCCGTTTATTATTGTAGAAGGCGGTGTATTTGTTTGACAAACTGTGCTTTAATGGCTGTAGTGGTGCTGTATTAAAGGGGATGAATTTGGAGACACATCTTCTCTGAGTGTTTACCATGCTGACAGTCTAACAACATGCTAAAGCATAACATGCTGTCAGCATGCTCGGATCTCTCAGAGAAGCTTTAAAACACTTAAAGCATGTAAAACATTTAAGCTAAAACAAAAACTAGATGACCTCACTAATCAAAAGGTCAGTTGATGGACATCTAGTCAGCCTTCCTGAGTGAAAGAATTTGCTGTACCTCTGAACGTTTGGAAACCTTGCCAGACTTGTTTTGCTCAGGTAATTATTGAATCCTCTCTGGGGGCCATCATCCTTTGACCTTGACCTGAAGTTAACAATTCTGCCTTTCCACAACACGAGGACTTGATCACACCGCTGATATACACTGAGTGAACACAATCAATCTCAGACTTACTGAGCAGAGAGAGAATGCCAGCAGGCTTGGCTCTTTTTGTTTAGCTCATGCCAAGTTAGTAGTGTGAGTCTGTCCTTTTCTTTTATGCTGAGAAGTTTCAGCTTCTTTTTGCTGCTGCTCCCCATTTGCTTTATTAATGTGCTGCAGATAAAAGACTCCCTGCCTAACTGATTGAATCAAAAGTAGGATTGTCCGTTCTGCCTGTGTATTTCTAAGGCATTACTGGTGTTGTCGCTGAAGCACCAACAGGCATGGAAAATGAGCAGTTTTGATCAGTATGAGATTATGATGATTATGATATAGATTATCAAGACCACTTGACTACAGTAATCATTGTTCACCAATGTCACCACAAACCTGTATTAATGTCTGTCTTCTGTACTGTCTGTACTATTCCATACAATAAAAGCATACAGTTATCAGATGTCAAGTTAGTCAACTTACCTTGAATGGTGAACTATGGTGAACCATACCTTTAATTGTCTTGTATGTCTTTTGACTTTTAACTTTTAATACTGTGTAGCGAGCCATATAGTTTTATGGTGCTTTAATAATGCTTTATGGAGCTTGACAGTCCCTGATGACTGTACACTTCTGGAGCAGCATGAACATTCTTCAAAATATCTTTTATGTTCCACTGAAGAAAGCAAGTCATGCAAATTTTGAACAACATGAATGTAATAGAATATCTATTTTTGGGTGAAATGTTTTGCAGCCAGCCATGCATATTGCTGTATTACAGAATAGCTGATAAAGCTGTGAATTTTTTTTTTTACTTGTTTGTGAAGTGGTACGCAAACATGTGATGCTAGTGGCTATTTTAACAACCACAATGTGTTTATCTGACTGGATCTTTGTTTGCTCATCAGTAGAAAAAGATGCAACAAAATCCTTTACAATGAATTTCATCACAATTTAACGACATGTAGCACATCTGTCAAACAAGCTGCGTGTCTTGGTGTGTGCGGAGCCGTGTCGAACACTGACTGCGCCCAGTCCTGCGACATGCAACAGCTGCAGCCAGTATGACACAGGGATCGTCTCTGATGAGAGAGGACTTGCTCCCATAAACATACACACACTGAAAAAAACGAGATGGTCAGTAGATTTTGGTGTGTATGTGTGAATTTCCATACAAATATCTGCATCAATATTAGTCAAAATGTGAATTATTACAGAGAGAGTGAGTGTTTTGTCACTATTATCAATTGTTTGTTTGTTCACAATCTTTGTTTGACATCATCCAGTTCTAGCCATCCATTTTAAAGTGGACCGTAGGCCTCAAGAGCACACAAACTGTTTGACTTTTCCATTAGCTGTAGAAAAAGTGCCACGCACACCTCTTGAGACAGATTGAATGATAGAGAGAAGTGGAGGAAAGCATATGGGTGGAAAGAGAGCTCAATGAGGTGGAAAGAGAAGTCAGGTGAGTGTTACCATGGTGGCTGGAGAGGATATAATGTTATAATAAACGTGAGCGTACACAGACAGGTGCTCGTCCACATCCCCCTGCAGTCGACAGTGTAAGTAAAGCTCTGTGCGGTGGATTAGTAGTATGATGGCGAGGGATCAGACATCCCCGCCAAAGCACCTTAAGCTGTTTGTAAAAGTGACACAGACCCTGTGGCCTCTGTTTGTGGGAACATGTGCTACATGGAGGACATCAGGCTGGCTGGCTGGCTTGTATTTGCAGGAATTTGATTGAATGGGCAGGCTGAGATGTGGTGTTTCTCATGCTTTGGATATTGGGATCTGTTTTTGGTTGTTTATTCTGGCAGTATGAAGCCTGGTAGGTTGAACTGAAAAACCAAACGGAGCTGCTTTCCTGCATTACTGGAGTGTCTGTCTCACTGAAGTCATTTTTATTTGCTTTCTGACTGTTTGGCTCACAGCGCGCTTGTGTGGACGTCACTTGTGTCAAACCAGTGATAAAGTGTCGTAGAGGAATGGACTTAATTAAAACACACACACACGCACAAGATTTTCTTATATATTCACACACATCTCTCTAAAATGTGCACACACACACACTCCTTTCCCCTCAGGCTTTGCTGCTGTTGGAGGGCCTGTTTTGTTCTGAATCCACTGCATTAATAAGAGGCGACTGGATCTGGTTCCAGGTAGAAGCGGTTTCCCTCTCACTGTCGCTTCCAGCAGTGTCACCCTGTCCAAATCACTCTGTTTACCCCAGAGAAAGAACGGTCTCACACCCACTCCTGCCCTCAGTGACTTCAGATCTTTTAAAACATAATTCCAAATATAAGAACAATAAATGTTTTTCAGCCTTTTGATCAATATTCTTGATATATCTTGATATTTTTAGTGTTTTGCATTTGAAACTGCTTAAAAGGGAATTTCATTTTTATTTTTTTTTTAATTTAACAAAACATTGTTCAAGTAAAATATATAGTATCAAATGGTCAAAGCACGTTTCAGGTTTCTCAATATTTAATCACAAGGAAGGAGCAGGAAAAGTGAACGATAATAAGCTAAATTTACCTACCACATTTTTAATTTTGTGTCTGGGTTGAATGTGATATGTCACTGTTGAGAGAGAATTTGCTGCATCATAGCTGGACTGGATATCTGAGAGAGAATTTAAGTACTGTAATCCATTAATTCAATATTAATCAGCCAATATTTGGCCATTTATATCTGCTTCTGCCAGTGTCCATTTGGTCGATTGACAGACGTGGTTTGTCAGGATTCAGCCTCGAGTCAGTTCCAGAATTATCCAACAACAATGCACATTTATGTGTTGTCATCAAATAGTATTTTTGATCTCAGGATCAATCATTCTGTCATGACACCTTTCAGAAAGTTTAGCATGGTAATGTTGGCAATGTTAATGTGTTTGGTCTTAGCGGAATAGGTCTGCTATGCTGCTACTACCAGTACATCGACAGACATGCTGCTGTGAGCATGTAGGAAATACTGCTGCTACTCATATGATATAAATGAAATAATATATATGTATATAACATACATGGAATTACCCGGTAGCAAATCTATACAAGTGGAGCTGGGGAAGGTGGAGGGTTTCTGAAGCATGCTGCTGTAGCCTTGTCTCGAGTGTGATAATCAGGTGGTTGCTGGTTCAAACCCTGTTATCATGAGTTATCATACCTTTAAGATAGACACTTAACTCCAGATTGTTCCAGAGACATTCTCACTGTAATAAGGGTACAGTACGTCCCTTTGAAGAGAAGAAAAAAAAAACTGTCTGCTAAATCACCACCAGAGACCAAGATATCTGCACTTATGAATCACTGCTGAAGGAACATTAGGAACAGAATGGAATAGAAACTGCTAAATAGAATTTGCATTTCATGAAGGAAATGTCAGTTCTTGCAAGACAGCAAAAGAATAGTAAACAAGAACATCAGAAAGGGGGCAGGACTGGACAGATCGGGGCAGGACATGTCAAAGAGATGGGCATGGTTGTGACAAATGAGTCAAGTTGATGATGAAACTCGACCATGTTGTCTCTGTCATCACATAAGAAGAACTGACGAACAGAAAAGGAAAAAGGGAGGGACGGAGAGCGAGGCGACAGTGAACTGACTTCGACCGCAATAGCCCATGATTTGTAAACAGTGAGGACACTAAGGTCAGCGCTGATGAGCCAACAGAGGATGAAAAAAATAAAGCAAGCAGACAGAACGAGTACAAAGGCCACAACAAGGGCATGTCTCTGGGGTGCTGAGGAGAGGAACGCTGAAATGATTATTAGAGAGAAGAACGAGCAAAAAGGAAAAAGGTTTCCAAAATTAAATCAGCAGTTGTGTTGTCATTGTACTAAAGCAATTTGTTAAAATATTATATGAAATATACACTAAATACAGAAAAATGTGATGTTGTGAAATATTATGACAACTTAAAAATAAATGTTTTCTATTTTAATATATTTTTATTTTTTTGATATATTTTAAAATATAATTTAGTCCCTGTAATGACAAAACTGAATTTTCAGCAGCCATTAATCAAGTCAATACTCATTATTCTGATTTGGTACTGATCAATGTTGTTTTTATCAATGTTGAAAACAGTTGTGATGCTAAATATTTTTGTGAAACCTGTGATAAAACAGCATTTATATGAAATAACATTATTATTAATGGCATTTAAAAACAGCATCTATATGAAATAGAACATTATAAATGTCATTACTGTCACTTTTAATCAGTTTAATGCATGCATGCTGAATAAAAATGTTCATTTCTTTAAAAAAAAAAAAATAATAATTCTTCCTGACCCCAACCTTTTGAATGCCTTTGTATTTACTTTTAAAGGTGGGTTAATCAATTTCTGGTAGCCAATGTTGATATTTGAAATCACCAAAACAAACATGCTCCTACCCCAAAAGGGTCTCGTCCCTATTTTGATAGCTCCACCCCACACATACGTACGCAACCCAGGCAACGATTAGTTCCGTGAAACAAAGCAAAAACAATGTTACAATGTGTCTACACCGGACGCGAGCGGCGTGACAAAATACTATAGAAGTCATTATAATCAGTGATGCTGTCTACACTGGATGCTGCACAGCGCGACAAATCCAGACAGAAAACTGCTGCCACGTTCTATTTATGACCGCTGACACAAATTTCAAATAGTTTTCAGTGGTCGCTTTATCGTGTCCAGTGTAGGCAGACTTTAGCTGTTGTGGCGCAGCGCGTTACTCACCTATCGAGAAGAAACAAATCAACCTTGGTGTCCGATCGCAGGCCTTCCGCTCCTTGAGTTCTCTCCAGCGCTGGAAAGCTGATCCGATATTTACGCGGGTCCTACTTCTTGTCTTATCATTCAGCAGACGTTTTCCTCTTTTGTTTTTTATCCGCCATCTCCATCTTTCTGTCGCTCGGCTCGGCTGTTCACTGAATGCTCTCTCCTCCACATCATGAGTAGACACGCCCCTTACTGCTGATTGGCTGCAAGTTTGTTTTGGTACTCGGCCCCGACTCAGTTTTCTAAAGCCCAGTACACACCAAGCCGACGGTCGGCCAACGTCGGGCCGTCGGTGAGCGTCCGTCAGGCTAGTCTGTTTGGTGTGTTCCACTCGTCGGTTCTCGTCGGGCTCACGTCGGCGGAAGTTTGCCCGATTCAACATGTTGAATTGGCGTCGGGCCGTTGGCGAGGGTGAGAACTCTGATTGGATGTTCAGTTTAGCGAACGAGTCCGTGCAGGAGAATTAAAGCGAAAGTGATGAAAACGGACAAGTAAATGAAGACGGCACAGACAAAAGGCTGTTTTTTTTATGTGACATGATCTTGCCCAAGCATTCCAATATGCGAATGTTTTCATAACAACATGAGCCGCTTAAAATGATGAAAGTTATCAACGTTACTGATATTCAAAATGGTAAGCAAGCGCTGCTTCGTTTACGTTTAATATATCTGCATTTATCTCGTATAACTTTGTTTCGGTTTCTCTGTTTGAATGACGAATATTTACTATTGATAGCTGCTGATATAAACAGCTAACTCCTCTCACGCAGGCACAGAACGCACGTTTAGTTTGCAGTCAGCTGAAGTCTGTGCAGTGTGCTCACGTGCAGCTTTTTTTGTCCGACGCTGCCGATGCGAGGCGACAACACCGTCGGCTTTCGTCGCCGCTAGTTCTTTGAAGTCGGCTTGGTGTGTACCGGGCTTAAAGCGTTTTTGAAAAATTAAATACCCCACCTTTAAGTTGACTGCTTAGATCAGGGGTGTCAAACTCAGTTCCTGGAGGGCCGCAGCCCTGCAGAGTTTAGTTCCAACCCTGCTCCAACACACAAACCATGTAGTTTTCAACTGAGCCTGAAGGACTTGATTAGCTGGATCAGGTGTGTTTAATTAGGGTTGGAGCTAAACTCTGCAGGGCTGTGGCCCTCCAGGAATTGAGTTTGACACCCCTGGCTTAGATTGACACTTAAATATATAATTTTTTTCTTGCTATCAGTACAACCAATCATATTTTATATTATGATCAGTGACCAGATCAGGGATCACTGACCAGTCTTAAGAAATCATTGTTTATAAGATTCTGTATACATGAAAAATATTTTGATGCGTAATTGTACATGCCCCTTGTTTATGATTAATCTGTATGTGTAACTTGAAGTTTAATATGTATGTCTCAATTGACCAAGGGTTTAGATGTATGTAGATCACCACGGCTAGGATAAATCCAACTGTTGGAAATCTGCCCGCAGCTCGCGTGCTGGGAGAAGAGACCTGATACTACCCCAGATGCCATGCGCTTATATCACAGAGTCTTCCCTGGAGCCTCCGACATTTTCTCCTGAGATTCACCTGCTGAGAATTGACCTCGCACAACCCCTGCTTCTTTGTATTCTCAGATTCAATCTTTAACGTCACTTGAGCCCTTTCATCTACCCTGACGCTGATCTGAAAAGAATGCGAGCACAATGACATCCGCCCATTGCCTCTAGTGTCTAAATAACTGCCTCTGCATGTGCCTCTCTCATCAGAGCTCTGTGCACTGCACAAAAGCTCACCTTTTAGTTCATGCAGGAGCTTATTTGTAACTGTCTGGGCCGTGATAACCTATGAAACTAAGTCTGTAATATCTAGTCCTTCTGTCTTTCCAGTCCGTGTTGGAGTGACCCTACTATCTGTTCAGAGTCTGGGCTTATAATGAGTGCTGATTCATACGGTATCGTGTCTCGTCTCCTGTGATGTGAAAGGATCTGTGAGAGCAGCTTGTGCATATGTGCACACATTTGCTCAATGTGTTTTTCAGTGGTGTAGGACTCAGCTAAATGAAATTGAGCCATTTCATTTTCATTTTTTGCTGTGTAGCATCTGTTTACAAATCCAGAACAGAAATGAGACTTACAGCTTTGCATGGCACCCATTAAAACACAGTGCAGTGGTGGTACCATGGTTATGGTACTATTTTAATTTAGATACATACAGTGGGGTAAATATATATTTATGGAACCATTTGTATGCTTGTCTTGAATTGTAACTGTAAAAGAAGTAAGGTATGAGGCAGCAGGTTTCCTTCCTCTTTTGCGCTCTTTTTCCTAATTCTACATGTTTTTCTCTGCACTGTGAGCTTGACCACAGAGATTTACACCCTCCCATGGGTGCATTTGAGGTGATTGGCCCATGATGCATCTGTTCATACTAGTGCTGCTTAAGTGTCATCACTGTATTGACTTGCTTACAGAAGTTATTTTGCTTTAGCCAATGATAGACAAGAAAGAAAATAATTGATTTGACATTTTTATTGTTTAAGGAACTTGGAAAGAGCTCCTGCAAACATTCATAAAGAGCTCTAGCGGTGCTTTATGGAGTGTGCTGTGCTTTAAAAACGAATCTATATTTATGGTATATTATAAACTGCACTATTCTGATTGGATGAGCTATGTCGCTGTCATAAAAGCTGATCTGTTATTACAGTTCAAGATTAATGTATGTGATTCTTCATTGCCTGGCAAGCATAAACAGGCTACAGTTAGACCAATGAACTATGTTAATTTGTATGAATAATTCTGACTGTACTGTTCAAAAGGTTTGGGTCAGTAAGAAATTAATGCTTTTGTTCAGCATGGATGCATTAAATTGGTCAAAAGTGATTGCAGATATTTATAATACAAAATATTTCATTCCAAATGAATTCTGTTCTTTAAAGTTCCTATTCATCAAAGAATCTTGAAAAATGTATCACCATTTCCACAAAAATATTAAGCAAAATATGTTGTCCACACAGTATTAGTACAGCATAACAGTAGTAAAACAGTAATAGTTCACAATATTATAGAACACTATATTATAATATTATATTGAATTATAAAAAATAATATTTTACCAATATTACAATTATAATAAATATTAGTGTACAACCAAGTGCAGACTTGCTAAGGCTTATTTAAAAAAAAAAAAAGCCAAATCTTACCAAGCCCACACTTTTGAACAGCAGTTTGTTATTAAGCAATCTAAGTAATGAGCACTTTTTATATTTAATATTTATTGCAAAATTACACACATAATAGTTTTAAATTGTATTTAGTCATCTCCATTGACCGTCTTTGAAAAAGAAAATTTATACTTTTTTGTAATGTATTTGTGTTATGGAAAGTTCCTGCCATCTGTTGGTTCTTTTGTGTGTGCGTGCGTGTGTGCGTGCATGTGTGTGTGTGTGTGTTCGTGTTATTGTGACACGAGGACACACATTTGTATAATGACATGGGTATGACATAGATATTACAAGGAAAAGGTGATTTATGAGGACATTCTCAGTGTCCCTGTATTTCAAAAGGCTTATAAATCATACAGAATTAGTTTTTTTGAGAAAGTAAAAATGCACAAAGTTTCCTGTAAGGTAAAGGGGGTAGGTTTAGGTGTAGGGTTGGTGAAGGGCAATAGAAAATAAGGTTTGTACAATATAAAAACCATTACGCCTATGGAATGTCCCCACAATTCACAAAAACAAACGTGTGTGTGTGTTTTAAATACAGTTGCTGCTCTATAATCAGTTCATAATATCCTGTCAATGCTCATTATGATATAAAAGTTTTATGCTGATCCAATCTCAGGACACTTATACACCTGTTAATGTTTCGTTTACCGTTTATGTCAGTCAGTTTATCGCTACTGCTTTCTGAATCTCGCTTTCTTTCTCTCTCTGAGAGTCCATGACATCATGGACCCGACCGCACAGTGAGAAAGCAGCACTTAGCCCAATTGGATTTTAGAGGTGGTCACTGAACAACACATCATTTATTTATCTCTTCAGTAATGGGATAAAAAGTAAGAAAACGAGAGAGCGCACAAAAGGAGGAGCATGCCACTCAAAGCCATTTCTCTTTCTAGAAGCCTTTATCGTTTGCATCAGATCCCAGCTATCAGTGGATTTGTGTTTATTCCACTTCAAACTTGATTTATAATGCAGTAGATGAATTGTATGCAGAAGGTACAGCAAATGATGAAAACAAGAAAGTGTTTCGTTTATGTGTGTTTTTTCAGCAGTCGTTGCATGCCAACAGTCGTTGTACGGCCGTCTCTCACGCTCAGATTAACTGTTCTGTAGGGAGCCGTGGCAGAGCTGAATATTAAATGTCCTGCATTAATTCTGTTAGGTAATAAAAACATCTGCTGCCATAAACCGTACGCACACACACACACATCACTCACAGCAGTCACCGTTCACTCTTTCAGAGGGATGTTTATTTGATCACACTTCTCAGAAAAGCTTTAAGCCACCAGTGATCCTACACCCACATCTATTTGTATATATAATGAAAACATCATCACTTAAAGTCTGAAACCTGTGTGTGTGTGTGTGTTCGTTCATGAGAAGTAACGTGAATACTAAGGCTGTGTGACTGCTATGGTGTATTGGTGATGGTTGTTTTAGATGAATGTTTGATACTTCAAGATTGAGGCTGATGTCATTTCTGAGAATCATGCTTTGGGGCTGTCAGAAGGATTGAATGCTTTCTGGGTAGAAAATACACATGCATTCACGAGCTCGTCCCATAGAGGTTGCGGCTGGACCTTATGAAGACCTGTGAAAGGAACATAACACACATACATGACGCCCTCAGACATTCATACTTTCTTCATCTTTTATTATATTTTGTCAAATTTTCTTTAGTGTGAGGTCTGGCTCATTTCAGACAAGTAGCACATACTTGGCACAGTGTGATCTTGGTCTGAGGATATGTTATGTGTAAGAGCAGTGTGTGTTTATGTGAGACTGATCTGACCCAGCAGGAGTGCCTGCATTGAGTTCATGATTTGAATTCCTATTAGCAGATCCCCGCTGCTGCAGATGGCTGTGTGTTCGAGTCCACGTGTGCATTCTTTTTAACTAGGGTGTTGTCTGGCGTCATATAGACTACTCTAGTTAAGATGCTTGACTTTTTTTACTTTTTTTTTTCGTCAATCACTCTCTTGATTAAGTATACATGGCACCAGACACCAACAGCCCTGCAGCTGGCCTGCATTAAAAGCCCTGCCCTTTCTCTATCCTAAATGGTTGCGTGTAACATTATTATTAATGGGCCGAGAATAACTATATATTTATATTATGTATTTACGCTGCTGAAGCAGTTTGTGTGTGTCCGTTTGACTTCCCTCTCATAAAGCTCTCTAAAGGTTTCCCAATGAGGCTATGACCTTGTGTTCTTTTAGAGATCGATGCACATTATTCCAGGATGGGCAGTTATATTAATCTCAGCCGCTTCCTTTGTAGAGTGGACATCTTTACTTCATGCCCATTACATGTACACACAGTCATTAACTGCTGTCTTTACTATGCTAAATATGGGGCAGTAGGCTTGATATTGATTATATGTCACTGAACGGTTGTATTGGCCAAATTACAGGTCCTGTTTACACCTGGGATTCATATCTGTCTCAGGGTTATTTGATCACATCGTTCTTTTCCATGTAATAAAGTGAAAAGAGGCTGTCAAGCTCCAAAATGAGCCAAAAGCACTATAAACACATCATGAAAGTGATCCATATGACTTGTGCACTCAATTTCAAGTCTGATGAAGCTGAACAATAGCCTTGTGTGAAAAAATGTACACTATAGTTAAAATTTGGGGGTCAGGAAGATTGTTTTTTTGTTTTGTTTTTTGTAAGAAATTGACAGTAAAAATATTTATCATGTTACAAAAGATTTCTGTTTCAAATTACTGCTGTACATTTGAGTCCTGAAAAAAGTATCATGGTTCTTGAGGACCAAATCAGCACATTAGAATGATTTCTGAAGAATCATGTGGCACTGAAGACTGGAGTAATGGCTGCTGAAAATTCAGCGTCTTAATAAGAATAAATTGTTATATTCAAATAAAAACACTTCTTTTAAATTGTAATAGTATTTCAAATTATTATTTTTTGATTATTTGATCAAACTCATTTCTTTCAAAAACAAAAAATATCTTACAGACCCCAAACATTTGAGGGTTAATGTATGCAGTTCTTCACTGATAATGTTTGTGTTTTGACACTTGTGGAGGTGCAGTGGTTAAATGTGCTTAACTGTTCTTTCTGTGTTTGATCCTCAGATCATCAGAAGCTAGAAAGAGAGGCCCGGATCTGTCGTCTGCTCAAACATCCCAATATAGGTGAGACTCTCAACAACTTGTGCTCAATATACTCATGCAGGGGGTGCAGATTCGAGTCCGGCATCCAACATGCCTGTTCTCCCTTCAATAATTAAAAACAATAGTGTGTGTGTGTGTGTGTGTGTGTGTGTGTCTGTACACAGTGAGACATACTGTACAAACATGCTAGTCACAGTCAACCCAAGATTATTTGCATGGCATGAGAAAGGATGTGGCTGACAAGACAGATCGCACAGACAAAATCTCCACCCCATGCAAAATCATGGAAATAGCACAGGCATCATCCCTTCAGGCTCCCTTCTCTGTGTGAGAACAACACGGTGCTGTGGAAGGCAGTAAAATGTTAGTGGCTAAGATGTTTCAGGATGGTGATATTGGGCACTGAGGGTAATGAGATAATCACCAGGTGCAAAAAAAGTAAGTATTTGTGAAGTAAACATTATGAAGTATTTGGGGATTTTGAAGACTTGAAGGAAAACCACAGGATTAAAACAAATGATTGGTGCTGTTCAAGAAAATCTCCTTTAACTGTTTAAATGACACATACCACAAGCTAATTTAACAGGGAGAATTCACCCAGAAGTGGCAAGTTGTCAACATTTACTTTCCCTCACAAAATGAAGTGTCAGACACAATGTTCAAGCTGCTCCTTTCCATACAATAGTGATTTACTGTAAACTGAAAGGCTCCAAAAAGCCAGAGATACAGCATATGACTTTGGCCATTCCAAATCTTCATACTATAGCTTTATTGGAGGAACAATCTAAATTGTAAGTTATTGTTTATTGATAATCACTCCCTAGCAGCTACAGTCGTTCATGTGACACAATCACCTGTGGTGTTTGGTATCAGTGACATCTAACCTCCAACAAACACATCTTAAACAACATGAATAAATATAGCGGAAAGTCAAATATAGTTCTTTTTGATACTTTTAAAGTTGCTTTTTCATACTTGGCAGCATAAATCATCTGTTTCTTGTAATGCAAACAGAAGCTCAGACGTTCTGCTTGACGTCTCCTTTTTTGTAGCCTTGTTTTTCTTCTTTCTAGGAAGTGTTTGTCCTTTCCCACCCTCATACTTTCTTGTCTCTCCTCCCTCACTTTTTTCTTTCTCGTGTATTCCCTCCCTTCCATTCCCAGCGGCCTAAATCTGTCTTTTGCACCTTTTATTGTCTAGCCATCTTGAACGGCCCTTTCTTCCTATTTCTCTCTCTCTCTCTCTCTCTCTGTCTCTCTCTCTCTCTCTCTCTCTCTCTCTCTCTCTCTCTCTCTCTCTCTCTCTCTCTCTCAGGTTGTCATGTTTTCTGCATGGACTGCCAATAAACTCCTAACAAAAAGGGCAATCAAGTGTGTGTATGAGAGAGAGAGCATTCTTAAGGAGCACATTGCTTATGGCGACAAAGAATCAAGCTAACACACTTGTTCTTTTCCTCACCTTTTGTCTTGGACATACACTTACACAACACGTACAGGGTAACTTACTGCCTTTGTACAGGTTATCAATAGTGGGGTTTGTTATCAACAAACCCTCTTTCTAAAAACCAGCAGATATGAACGCTTGACTGCCGTTGGCCCACAGACGCACAACAAGAGCAGATAGAATGACATAAGCCTGTCACACACACATAACCCACATGCATCTACATACATTCTTCATGCTGTCTCACCCAGAGCTACGTCTTCAGGCATACATTTTTGGTGTGACAATATGTTAGAAAGGAACAATGCATCCCTGTGGAGCTCTTCAGTAGAGTGTGAAAACCCACACCCAGCACTGGTGTTTTTTGGCAGAGTTTCTTTTTCCACTAAGCAAAAAAACTTCACCTACCAATAAAATAAAAGATTTTGATTTATGTGTCCGGTACTGGCATTCGAAAAAGATGTTGAGCTGTTTGATATCACTGGTAACCAGGGAACATGAAAACCTACTAATAAACACAGACTTTATATTGGTCAGTCAGAGACTTCTTTCCTTATGGTTGGTTCTGTGTAGTGTTGTAACAATACAGATAAAGATAAGTGGACAAAGATGCAAAATAAAGTAGGTTTTCAAATCTGTAAAAGCAGTATAAAATACAAGTAATTGTTTGGGGGGAAAAGGAATATAAAGTGCACTGCTGTTCACAAAGGCTGCATTTATTTGATTAAACAATACAATAAAAACTGTAATTTTTAACAGCATTTGTTTGAAAGAGAAATCTTTATACATTAGCATTGTGTTTTTACTCTCACTTTTGATCAGTTTAATACTGATCAAACTGCTGAACAAAACTTTTGAACGGTATTGTGTATTCACAGCTACATTACTGCAATACGCACATATCCTTGCGACACGGACACGGTTAGTATTATTACAGTTTCCCATTTTAGTGCTATACCAGTAAAGTCTAGCACTAGTTCAAGTCAAAAACATTAGGGCAACAAGTTCAGAGAGTATCGTCTTCATCAGAGTACAACACAAATCAGCTCTATCCACACCTCTCTCAGGCCAACCTTTTAAAATCACTCTCCATTCAAACACTGTTCACAGCACCTTCATTCTGAATTGTGTTAAAACACAGTCCTCCTGTCAGAACGCGTGTGTTTGTGTCAGCGCCGCGGGTGATCCTGGGTGGATGTGGAGATAATATAATTCTGCTTTGCCCTCTCTGCCCTCCTCTAGCACAGCCACCTCCCTCACATAGCTGAGATTAATGCACGCTGTCATTTACATGGACCCACACACAATGAGAGCGAGCCGGGGGTCTCTTAATGGCTGCGTGTGTGAGATCTGGCAGGTGCACTGTTTCAAATCTGTAACTATCGATGACAAATTCATTACCTTCAATCAAGATAACAAATGTTCCTTGCCTTACTTGCAATGCCATCGCTCCCTCGGTAATGCAAAGACTAGAGTTCCTTCTCTAAGACGAATGATGTCAGCTGTGATTCTTTTTAATTTAAAGTGGGCATGAAGTTTAAATTTAGTTGTTTTCATAGCTTGACCTTATTGTGCAAAATTTATCAAGTTGTTTTTCCAAAGATAAAAATATTTGTCTTAATATTGCCATCTAATATGATTTGTTGCATGTATCCTTCACAGAGAAAACAATTGCATAAAAAAATCAATATGATGGGCAAAGCATGATTATTAACTTCATTCAGTACTAAAATAGTTCAGAGTAATTAAAATATTATTTAATTTGGGGGGGGGGGGTAAGGAAAAAAAATGTTAATTCAACATTAAAAATATTTAAAAATGATTAAAAAGGAAATTAAAAAATGTTCTTTAATAATGTAAATAGGAACAAAATGTGAAATACTTTTCCATTATTTGTTTCCATTACATGTTTCTTAGCCCTTGGTTAAGCCCACAGGATGACTTAAATGTATTTGAAACAATTAATTATTATTAATATATTGAAATAACTCTAAAGGGTAAAAACAAGAAATTTAATCTAAAATTAAAATCTAAAATTTTTCTTTTTTAAGCCTCAGTAACTACTGTTTTCATTGAAGAAAATATATTTCTTGAAACGTCTGAAGCTACATCATGAACGGTTACTCCCAGTTTCTGTATATGAAAACAAGCAGCTTTGTCATAATTAAAGCAGAAATACTAAAAGTATCCTGCCCTATGTGATTGGGGGGGCTTTGAATATTATGTTAGGCAATGGGGGCTTTCGAGTCAGAAAAGACCACTGTCCTGTGCGGAGTTTTATTTGTGTGGCATTTGGAGTTGCTCTTTATGAATGTTTCAAATGGGTCAGTTATGAGGTTCATTTGAGCTAGGATGCTGCCTTAGAAGGCATTAGGCAGCAAGGTTGGGATTTGAAATAGAGCTAATGAGGATGACTTCATGGGCAGGTCAAAGAAAAGGATAAAAGCTCCTTCTGTTCATCCTGCTTATGTTGTTTCTGTCTTGCCTCATTCTCTCTTTCTGTTTTCCCTCAACAGTGCGTCTCCATGACAGTATCGCAGAAGAAGGCTTTCATTACCTGGTCTTTGACCTGTAAGTATCTGAGTCAGACACTGTGATCTTCCATCTTACTTCTGTGTAAAACAGGATTGGCGCCTGTGTACTCACACTTTCCACTTCCTTTCAGCCTTGTTTGGCAGTAATTAACTGTGTCAATTACAGGAAAATGTAATTGAAGTATGACGATTTAACTTTATTCTCTAGCCAGTAGGCCCATTTCTCTGTACCATAAAAAGCCTAGAATACTTTTCATTATTTCTGAACTCCTTTGCTTAAGTTACGTTGACATCATGTTAAACAGTTATCAGTGTTGTTGAGATGTAGACTCCTCTGTGGAACTGCAGTGTGTGTGAGAGCAAGGCATACATGTAAGTGTATGTGTGTGTAGATTGTGACTGTATGGCCCTCTCTCAGGGCTCTTGTATCATTAAGACTCCACATACTCCTCTACAGGCCTTTTGCTCTTTATAGTTTATAGCTGAATGGAACCGCTGTGGGTTCTCCATACTTGAGCTGTTGATAAAGCCTGTATTTCTTCTTGTAGTGTGACTGGTGGAGAATTGTTTGAAGACATCGTCGCGAGAGAATATTACAGTGAAGCAGATGCAAGGTAAGTTTAAAACTTCACCTAAAATCATATCAGTGTTTAGTTGTCATATTATATATAATATACACTACTGTGGGTCAGTTTGGGGTCACTGAGGCAGAAAGAAATTTATGCTTCTATTCAGCCAGAATGCATTAAATTGATCAAAAGTGACAAAGACATTTGTGTTTCAAAGAACACAAAAAAGCATCACAATTTTAACAAAACTACTGTATTAAGCAGCACAACTGTTTTCAACATTGAGCACAAAATCAGCATATTAAAATTTGTATAAATCATATATATATATATATATATATATATATATATAATATAAAAAATATGTAAATAATATGGTACATCAATCTCATAGTTTTTTCTTTATTCAAAGTACCATGATAATACTTTCTGCAGCCATCACTGTACCGCTTTTGTAAGGCCTCAAAAAGAAAAATTATTCTGTCTCTAACGCTGCCCTTTGCTCCCAGACAGTGAGACGATCATTAAATGCCAGGGTTACGCAACTAATTATTAAACATGATATTTTTATTTCAAATAATGTCAAGCTATGTAAATACTCTCAGTGCTTTAACAGGGATGGTAGCTGGCCTGAAATGTGGTGTTATTTTTAACCTGCTGCCGGGATAGGCATCCCCTTAAATTAAAGCTGACTGTCTGCACTTCAGTCCATTTCCACTTCATATTCAGCACTAAGCCGGAACAACAAAATTAGTGTCACTTTGCAATTACTTTTGGAAGCCACTCTCCAGTCTTACAACATGAAGGCTGCTTCTGAGAGTTTGCATCAAGGGAGAACAGAGAGAGTTTTTACTGGAAAGTGCCTCTGTAATGGGATGGAATGGAATGCAGTCCAAATTTGGACACAAAAATGCCTTCCTCGCCATCCTTCCTCAAGAGAGCTTTAGGGAATATCTAATGGGGTGCTTTCTTTACTCGAGCACCGTTGCTTTTTTTGCTCTCTCTTTACATAACCCAAATCATTCAGAAATGTGTAATTTTTCAAGTATTCTACCAAACAAACACACAAAACCTTCAGAGAGATGTCACCCCCACCCAACTCGCCCTCTGTCCTCAGGTCACAACCTTTTAAACAGGTTTCAGAGCTCCGTAATGAGCTGCTACACTCGCTGCATTTATAAGCATTCCTGCTCCACCGGAGCTTGTTATTTCTGTCCCCTCACAGTCTATGGAAAGACCTCTACAGTGCAAGTCTGTCAGAGCAACAAATGCAAGTCTGTGTAGTATTGATAGGATATATATATATATAGATATAGAGATATATATATATATATATATATATAGATATATATACACACACACACACACACACACACTGTTGTTCAAAAGTATAGCGTTGGTAAGATTGGTAAGATTTTTGTCTCTTGTTCTCACCAAGGCTGCATTTATTTGATCACAAATACAGTAAAACAGTAATATTGTGTAATATTATTACAATTTTAAAAGTAACTGTTTCTGTTTTAAATGAACACACACACATTCAGCTTCAGGAAATTTGTTTTGGCATTTGGATGACATGGTAAATGTATTTTCATTCCCAACCTGGAAAGCTTCTCTGGCTGCTTTGAGAACCACAAAACAAACCAGAGTATTTATCTGTTTGTGCAAAGCTCAGTCTATCTGCACAGGCCAGATTCTGCAGCTGGATTTCTTGCGCCCAGTCTTCTATCTGGAGTTAGATCCTTGTACTAATGCCTGAGTTGCTCTCCCTAATCCAACCCTCTTTTCCTCCCCCCTGCTTTTTGTTTCTCCCTGTCTCTGTTTCTCAGTCATTGCATCAATCAGATCCTGGAAAGCGTCAGCCACATCCACCAGCATGATATTGTGCACAGGGACCTCAAGGTGAGTCATGCCGTCACTGTGGCAACGTGCCAATATGGGAGCTTGCGTCATCCAAACCCCCCTCCTCTTGGCAACTCTGTGACGTCGTTTGCACACACTCAGACTCGTGCTTGCAACATTAAACGTGTGGACACCAGAGAACATGTATGCTTTTTGATTGTGTTATTTCTTTCTATTGACGTCGGAGCATGGCCGGTTGGCTGTGGCCAATCCTGAAGGGTCATTTGATAACAAGCACAATGCAGAAAGCAAACAAAGGAGCATTTAATGGATGATGGAGAGATTTGTTTTTTAAATGCCATCATTCAATCTGAACCTCATATTGGATTGAAATTAAATTAGTTTACTTTTTGCTTGTCAGACTTTACAATGATTTTCCTTTGTAGCTCCACATCTTCCTAATAGATGATATAGTATATATAGTAGATATAGTAGAGTCTGTTTAGAAGGTGAAATTGTGTGTTTGTGTGCAAGTGGTTTTTTTTGTTTTTTACAATAATAACTGATGAAATGCATCATAGATCAGTGACGTGGTGGACAAAAATGTGTCGAACCCCAAACCATTGCTTTCCATATTAGTTCACCTCTTTAAAAGTAAAGGCAGACAGAGGAGTATTGCAGACAGAGGAGTATTGCAGTCAGGCCGGTTGCTATGGAAACCTGTGTGATGTCATGGTGGCTGCAGAGTCATGGCATGATGGTGAGCGTGTCTGGTGGGGAGTCATTTTACCTCCTCTAATTCATCAGAGGGAAAGAGACAGAACTGTTGAAAACAGACAGACAAGGAGGAAAAGTAAATCTTACAACAGGCGCAGGAATAGCCGAGCAGGAGCTAGACTAGAGAAAGAGTGTTTAGGAGGAAAGAGAGAGACTGAGTCCTTCCCTAGGGTTGCAGGACAGGGGCACTGGGGGGGACAGATGGGCTGGTTTTGATTGAAGTTGTAAGAATGAAGTTCACAGATAAAATATATCACTGTGTTGTTATTGTTAACTAAAATTAAAACTATTAAAAAATTATTTTCAGTAATTGAAATAAGCCTGAAATAAAATAAAAAATAAATAAAACAAATAAAAAATATATAGTAGATATAATAGAGTCTGTTTAGAGTCTGTTTACTCTGTAGTAGAGTAGATATAGTAGAGCCTGTAACTAAAATTAAAATTAAAACTATTAAAATTATTTTCAGTAATTGAAATAAGCCTGATATAAAATAAAACCTAACTAATAATTACTAAATTCTATTATAGTATATATAGTAAATAATACTGAAATAACATAATACTAAAATGAATGTGCCCATTAAATTAAGTAAAAAAAAAATCTTAATGATTTGCAGTTTGTTTAATTGTTGGTACTGTTTGTTGATACTAGGATATGATGCTTAGGATGTGATGCCTAGCATTTTGCAGTGTTTTCATTTCACAAAATAAATTCAAAACAGTTTTAAAACATTTGAGTGCATCTCAGTGTGGTGTATCTGTTGCATGAGTTACCAATCCTGTTTTGGATTGACTTATGAATATTAGTTTACATCATTGGCCAGTTCAGGAAGGTGATCTAGATATTTCAGCATCCCCTGATTAATATTCATACAATAAGTCATGGTATGACATCACAGGAAGTCTGTTGTGTCCGTCCCACTATAAACGTGTTGGGGCAGTTGTTGCAGGATGACTGTGCAATGTCCGGGTCAGGGCTGTGCCTGCAGCATTCAGAGGCAGTGGGGTGTGCAGGACAGAGGGGCGAGAGAGCAGCTCACCCCTGCTCTCGTAGCATGAGATAACAAGCCCTCCTCTCTGTCTCTTCATGAATTATGCAGCTCAGAGCAGTGAGCGTGCTGTCACAGCTATCCATCCGCTTTACACACACACACAGCAGTAAGATATAGACACCACATGCAATCTCTCCCTTTTTCTCTCACACATGTTACAAGCATGCGCACATTTCTGTCTCTCTCACTTGATGCACACTGTAGTTCAAGTCTGAATCTCAGTATTCCTGCAATGTGATGATGAAAGACTCTCCTCATAGAACATGCTGGATATGTTTATGTCCTTTTATGCAGATCACAGCTGATTAAACTCGGTGTCAGTAGGCTTGATCGTCACCTTTAGCATAATCATGCACAGAATAAATGAGCAGCCGTATGGGATTGAATGCCTGTGGATTGCACTTCATGATTCTTTTGGCTCGTGCTACTGGATATTTTCTTTTCCCTATTTTTATATTTGTATTACCTTTTTTCTGTCATCTAATGCTCATTTTTAGTTAATCATGAAAAACACTATTAATTTAATAAATTAAGTGATGCCTAAATAAACTAAAACAAGCTCTGTTAGTTTTTATTTAATTTAGGTGAAATTTACAGTTGTCTGTGGAAAAAAAAAAAAAATTTAAGTGAAAATATAAAAATAAAAGCTAATCCAAAATGACATTAAATTCTACAGTATATTAGTATATAAATAATACTTGTAGCATTCAAAACAAGTTGTTTTAATTTTAATCCAGTCACTTCAGTGGGAATCTGTGCGATTAGGACTTTTGCGTGAGGGTGAAAAATTTCTTACAATTAGATTTTGGAACAGGTTCCAATTTGTCATGTGACTCTGCGTTGACCAGCAGAAAGCTGCTTCTGTATGAGCTGTTTCATACATCACTACACTATTGACAATAGTCAATAGACCTTTTTTTGCCCTGTGAAATTTTGCCTTAATATGTGACAAACGCTCTGCATAACACACTGCAGCTTTGTTTTAATGTTAAAATGACAATATCTTCTCCCTCATTTTATTTATTTCTCACTATTCCTACTTTCTTCTCTCCTACCCTTTTCTCTGTCATGTGTCCTCTTGTAGCCAGAGAACCTGCTGTTGGCCAGTAAGATGAAGGGGGCGGCAGTGAAGTTGGCTGATTTTGGCCTTGCCATCGAGGTGCAGGGAGATCAGCAGGCCTGGTTTGGTAAGACTCCTCTGTTTTTCCTTCAGCTCATTGGTAGCCTCATCTCTTAAAGGGATTTGGCTTGAAGCCATTCTAGTTCATCCTGATGCAAGACTGAATTAAATTCAACAGACTAAATTAATTTCTCTGGTTTTTCAAACAAATATTCAGTGCCCTGAAAATGCATCCGCTCATTTAAATGGCACTGGTGCTCGTAAACTCATTCTGAAAGCTGACTTTCAACCAGCAATGACTTTTCTTATTGCTCTATTTGCTCTCCATGGCATCTGTGGCTCTTGTGGGACTAGAGAGCTCTGGAGAGTAGCCAGCTTGTGTTTTTACTCTGTGCTCTTGGGAAATATGGAGTAGTTTTCTCAATGTTTACTGTCCTTTTGGAGTCAAGACTACTCACTTGAACCAGGTCAAAGGTCACAGACGACAAAGCTAGTGGACAAATTGGATTAAGCTTGTCCAACACCATGGGAATTTTTTATATGGTTTTTCACATTGCACAGCCTTATAAGAAAGAGATTTTTTATTTTTTTTTCAAACCAAAACTTTTTGTGTGTTTTAGTTTGATTCATTTGAAATCTGTTGATTCTAGATATTAAATGTGTGTAATGACATTATGGCTTTACAGGTTTTGCAGGCACCCCTGGATACCTCTCCCCTGAAGTCCTGAGAAAGGACCCCTATGGCAAACCAGTGGATATCTGGGCTTGTGGTAAGATTTTAACCTGTTTTATTTAGAGTGTCTACATTCCAAGACCCTTTGTTGTAGGGTCTTATAGTGTTGTGTATTTGTCCAATTTTGTGAATAGTCAGTGTAAAAGAAATTGTAATTCAGATTCATTACTTTGGAAAAACAGTAGACTAGTACTAGTATGAAGTTACCAATTTGTGTGTCCTGGGCAGGTGTGATCTTGTATATCCTGCTGGTGGGTTACCCTCCTTTCTGGGACGAGGACCAGCACAAACTGTATCAACAGATCAAGGCTGGAGCCTATGACGTGAGTAATCGCACTCACTGTTTGCCTTAATGAGCTCTCACTGCTTTATAATCTAATGACTCTGTTTTAGATCCAATCAGACCTGAACATTTGTTCACATCCACATTACCATTCAAAAGTTTGGAGTCGTTGTTCAAAATAAATCTTTTGTTACTGTAATAATGAAAACCTGAACCTTGGGTCGCCCAGTTGCGCTGGTGTTTCAACTTTCAAAAAACCTACTCCTCGCTCCAGGCAAAATTGTGCAACTCCACTCTTCACTTTGCTCTGCTCACATATCTGATGTATTTAAATCAAGCGTATACAAAACAGGCGTGTCGAACAAAAGGTCTGTTTGTTTAAAAAAGTGCTTGTAACCTACTTTAAGCGGTGCTCAGGTCAACCAGAAAGAGAAAGTGAAAGCCCTTTTATTAGACCTGTCTTTTACTGCCCATCAGCATGTTGACAGAGATGCTCTCATGGCCATCCCCATACAGAGATTTCATTGCCACCACATCGACCCAGAGTGGCAAACCCAGATTGAAGCCTTTGTTAATATTTAATTGGTTGGGATAGAGAGCAGAGTTACTCAATAATAAATGATGGCAGCCCCCTCCTCTAGAGCTCAGGAGAGGAACATACAACCTAGGAGTCTTCATCATCACCACCTCTTCAAACCCCAAAGGAAAACCAGTTTAGAGTGGGATATTTCCTGTTAGTACTATTCTATATAGCTTATATGAGGTTACAACAATCTTGCAGATGGCATAGTGTCATATTTTCGCAGTGACCAGCTGTAGCTCAAAGCTGCTGTTTGTAAACAATCTAGCATGATCAGAGTATGGATTCACACTAATTTGATTTCATTTGTGCTTTCTCCATCCCTTTTAGTCCAGATTGATAGGCTCTCTAAGTGCATTGGAGTATAGTGTATTTGTAGTGTTTGTTGCATAGTGGCATTGTCCATTTGATGGAGTGCTGCGGCGTGGGAGAGATGCGATTACGAAGGCCAGTTTTGGTTTCAGCATTTTCAGCCATCCAGGTGGAAAACACCACTTTTCCATCCATTGCTTTAGCTGCTCTGCTTTAATCTTATTAACATCCATTACAGTCCATGGAAGCCATTGATCTGCGTGTTTGTCCATGACTGTATACATTTGAGTGCTCTGTTACATACAAAAGCCTGAGACTAGTGAAAATGCTTCTATTTTTCATTGTTTCCTAATATAATACACATTTTCATTGCAGTTTGTATTATTAGCATCAGCATAAAGTTGATTTAACATTCATGTATTAGTACCTGGTTTGTCCCCCTTTTGCTTTAATGTTGAACTTTATGAACTCAACAAGTTTGTGTAAAACCAGATGATCATGTTCTTCGGCATTATTTATCCAAAGAGTGTCTTGAGCTTCGCTGGTAGACCACCTGTACACATGATCAACGTCACAAATTTATCTATGATTAGTGACCTAGAAATGTTAAATTCATGTTTATTTCTGTAGAGCTTTTGATAATACATAACATTTTAAGGTAGCTATACAGAAAATGTGTTTAATTAGTTTATGATTGAATAGTTTATGAATACATTTAAAATATTTTTTTTTCCATCATACAGTTTTTTTTGTTGTTGTTTGTTTGTTTGTTTGTTTGTTTGTTTGTTTTAATTGTTTCAAAATCTTTCTTTGAATTTCCAGGTTTAAATGAAACAAACCACAGGTTTTCACTGTAGACCTCACTGTATTTCAAGAAAACTCATTTGTCTTCTCTTTCTCTTGTCTCTTTATGTCTTAGTTTCCCTCTCCAGAGTGGGACACTGTTACCCCAGAGGCCAAAAACCTCATCAACCAGATGTTGACTATCAACCCAGCGAAGAGGATCACGGCTGACCAAGCGCTCAAACATCCGTGGGTCTGCGTAAGTGGACTTAAACCCACAGCACTTTTCATTTTATCTCTGAAGGCTGGTTTATATTGTTGTCACTTAGCTTTTCATGATTACATCCAACAACTGGCATAATGTCATACAGCTTACACTCCAGTCTGCAATGAAGTAAACATCTGCTAGCCTGTTTGGTTGATGAAAAACTTCATATAAGACTTTACATCCAATTTGTATTATATACAATCTGTCATAACGTATATGAATAAAAATTTGTCTTAAGGACTGATGTCTCTTTCCCACTTAGCAACGCTCCACTGTCGCCTCCATGATGCATCGTCAAGAAACTGTTGAGTGTCTGCGCAAGTTCAACGCCCGCAGAAAGCTAAAGGTCTGATTCATTCATGTCCAGCACAATAAGGTTCAGTATGTTAGCATTAGTTTATGCATTTGCTAACATGAGTAAACAAAGTACAGTACTTTTGAAGCATTTGTTAATCTATGTTAATGTTATTTATGCATATACTGATACATTTTTTACATTTCAAGTGTTAAGTATATATTAAAATTAGTCAGGGTATTAAGAAACGTAAATTCATACTTGAACATTAATTTAAATTAATAAAATGTTATTCATTGTTAGTTTGACACCAAATGCATTAACTAATGTTAACAAACTCAAACTTACTGTTTAGTATTACCCATTATTAATACTTTATCCAAATGTATGATTGTTTGAAGACTTTGACCTTACCAGTGTTCATTTTTATTCCAATTCTAGATAAGATACTAAAATAGCATTTGTGTTTCCTGCAGGGGGCTATTTTGACCACCATGCTGGTGTCTAGGAACTTCTCAGGTGAATGTCTTATTAGCTTCAGACATACAAGTGAGACTTGTGCATAAATTGAGGGATTAGTATGTTTATGTAGGTTCTTTCAAAACTTTGATTTTGTAATCTGGCCCCACTTTCCTGACTGCGTTGAGGCATTTGGGCTTTGCTTTAGGTTGCTTTGTTAGGATACAAATTGGGTAAGTTTTTTTTGTGATACCGGAAAGGCTGAGCTTCTGCCTTGAGTCAGCCTCTCCAAAACGACATGCTCTTTTGTCCAATAGTGGGTCGGCAGCACACCAGCCCCGCCACCCCCACCACCAGCACAGCTGCACTGGCACAAGAAGGTACGTGAGATGGGCACTAGGGGGCCGTTGCCCACTTTCAGCCTCAGCATGTGACCAAGGGGAGCCTGCTATACCCTTGCCAACGCACGGGCACTGAAACTCTTCTGAGAGGCCATTCGCTATGCAGAGAATATTTAACACATGCTCCAGGGTTTGGGTTCGTTGACTGATTTTTGAGTAGTTAAATTCAAATTTGTTTCAGTAGAAATCTTGAGTTAAAGGCATGTTTTGTGAGTACTGAAATTTAAGTGAATTGACAAAAATAAAACAAGAATAATTGAAATTCAGTCACTCCCAACCCTGAGATGCATTCATATCCCTTTGTGCTTCATGACCAAAGTCTACGATGAAAGGACCCTTTCCTGTCAAAGGTGACCTTTGCACTGCACTGAATGTGCTATGGACTTTTCAGAAGATGTTTTGTGTCATTGTCAGCAGGTTGGGATGGTAAGAAGAGTATCACAAAAAGTGTATTATGTCTTCCAAGTGGTGTCTCTCTGGAAACATAATGCATTATGGGTTTGCACTTTTGGTGATGGTCCAGGGATGCTCCGGTGGAGGTATTTTGACCAGAGTCACCTTAAGGAACGGCGTCATATTTCAGAGTTGCATTACAGATTTAGTTGCCTTGTTTTATGTTGATGGTTTCTTAAGGTGGCTCGTTCTCCTTGTATACCCCTCAGTCCAAAGTCAGGTCGGCTTTTGGTCAACCAACTGCACTGGTATGAAATTATGGGTAGATGCTGACATGCATTTGCCTGTAGTACGAATGAATGTCTACACCATGTATGTATTAGCATGCTCTTAAGGGAAGACTTATTGAGAAGAACCACTGTACTGAAGTCTTCACAGTGAGGATCACTGTGGCGTGCTTCAGAAGTACCTTTCAGCATGTGTTCGGGTGTCTTTGTGCATGGAAGACCCGAAACAACAGGATCCACGTCCTTTTGTCTTGCTTTGTGTTTATTTCTTAGTTTCTTGCCTCTCTTCATATACGTCTTAATGAAAGTGGCATGTCTGTGAATGCTCTGCCATTTGCTTCTGTTGCTTACAATGATACTTAACAGTTGCAGTGGTTTATTTAAGCCTCAGAAGTACATATAATTTAATAATCAGAGGCAGCTGTTGACAATGTGATAGACTGATTTATCAGCCAGGCCATTAAATTAGCTGCTATTTGATGATACTGAGAGCATCGGCCAATAATGAGATGCCCACTTATGAGTTCATTTAATTTTAGCAAATTTGTGTATGTTTAAGTTCTTATCATCAAAATTATATTATCTACGCTACCGCTCAAAAGTTTGGGGTATGTTAGATTTCAAGAAGTCTCTTATGTTCAGAAATACAGAAAATAGAAATATTTTTAAATATTATTACCATTTAAAATAACTTTTTCTACGTTAACACGTTTTTTCCTGTTTTAGCAAAGCTGAATTTTCAGCAGTCATTAATTCAGTCTTCAGTGTCACATGATCCTTCAGAAATCATTCTAATCTGATGAGAAACAGCATTTGGAATATGAAATATAAAAGTATTTTGTTGCAGTGTAAAAGGCTTTAATGTCACTTTTGATCAATTTAATGCATTCTTGCTGAAAAAAATATTAATTTTATTTAAACTTACTGATGCCAAACTTTTGAACAGTAGTGTATGTAGGAGCACTTTATTGGCCATCACCCACTCTGCTCTCTCTATTGGAAATGGCATTGACTAAAAAAAAAAAAAAAAAAACTCTTATCGGTCCACCGCTAATCTCTTTAACTCATGCTAAAGTAGTTTTTGATCCATTCCATACTATCAACAAGTGCAGCACACAAACTCATTTGACCCCATTATACAATTTTAATTACGAGACCAGTTTAATTAGGCGCACTGCACAACAGCTGAACAGGTCAGAAAAAAAGGACTTATCGTCTGACCACTCAGTCCTCTAATGAATCAGCAGTTCGGCTCTAATGTGCTAGAGTGAACTGAAGCAGACATTGGCATTGGTTTGTCAGATCTGCATGGAGTCTTGTGCAGGAGAAATGCCTTCAGTGATGACAGAAGGCCAGACAGGAGATGCCTCTGCACAGCATGGACCCAGCATGAACAGAAAATCCTCTAGTTTTGCTTTGATTTGCTTGATTATTTTGTTTGCCACAGTTATTTTTCTTTTTAATAATCTGTTGATTGATTTATCTTACCTTTTTCCCTTTTTGCATTCTTTCCTACCTCTATCTGCTTTCAAAGGTAAGGGAATTTGAAGATCATACTTAGAAAGTCTACTGGTGTCCTTGTATTTTTTTTTTGTTTGTGCTTGTGTGTTGCCATTGTGTCTCATTAGATCTGTTTCGTTTTCAAGCCATGTTTCTGTTTATGAAAACACAGGGTAAGATGTGTTCATGAAATATGTTTCATATCAAACTTGAGGTGGTCTTTCATGTTTCTTGGTGGAGAAATCTTCTAGCCACATTATATGGTACCAGGGCTTTGGCGTTTGCTTGTTCACTGGGAATAGGTGCCATTTCACAGCCCAATGGATGGTTTTTCTGGTTGTGTGACTCATTTATATATTTATATGCTATCATAGTATTTATTCATAATTTATTTTTATATTTTCAGTTTTTGTTCAAGTTTTATTAATTCTGTTTTGTGCTTTTGTCATTTTTATTATTTTTATTTGTTAATCTATATAGATAGATTGTAGATGGTAATTTATATAATTTTAGTAACTTGGTACCTGAACTTAAACTTATTTCAGTTAATGCGAAGGAAACATTTAAATTTTTTTTTGTCAATCTAATATTCATATTTAATTTTATTTCAGTTTTATTTTGACAATTTTTTATATTTTTAGTTAGTAATACCATACTGTAATCGAACAACATTCGTATGTCAGTAACTAGTCAGTTCATCAAATGTTTGAGCATTTCTGAGATTTTTTGTTTGTTTGTTTTCTCTCCTCTCATCTTTCAGCATGCAAAAGTTTACTGAACAAGAAGTCTGATGGCGTGAAGGTAAGCCCAACACACATTTTATAAATTTCTTTCTCATTACTTACAGTACAGTAAGTTCTTGAATCAGCATCGGAATGATAAAATATAATGTTTTGTATCATGAATGCACAATTCTTCTCCAGTTTTTTGTTTACAAGATTTTTCCTGTCATATTTATTTTCCTTCTTTTAAGGACATATTATAAACGGAACTGACAGTCAAGCTAACCAGCAAATGGTTTGCATAAACCAAAATGATTAAACACTCTCTGTTTCTAATTTCAAATGATTAGCTGCTTACATTTTATTAGGCTGATATATTTCAGTGTGATTTTGAATAATATCCCCCCAAGGAGGCCCAAGCGAAAAGCATTCGGCACATTTAGACCATGCTTGACATTTGCCCATTTGTTAGTCCTGAGTCATGGCAAAATCTGTTGAAGCAGAGAGGCTTACTCAACCCTGTGCCGTCTCTGTGCATGCAGTGAATCGTCAGCCTTTCACCAAGCAACCGAGAAGCAAGTGCTTGAAATGAAGCAAGTCTTGTCAATAAATCGATTTCAGCAGTTTAACACTTTTCAACTGTTGCTACTAAACACCTGTCACATCACACATGGCTTTGCAACTTCTTGTGGTTGTTTATTTTTCCTCTCTCTTTCTTCTCTGTGGGATCTAACTAGCAGCTTTATTTTTTTCTGTGTTCACTGGCCTGTTTTTATGCTTCCCTGTTTTGCCCTCCTCTGTTTCACCCTGTTCAGAAAAGGAAGTCAAGCTCCAGTGTTTATTTGATGGTGAGATCTGTTCCGTGTCTCTCCCCTTTTTCTGATTCTCCCTCAACACTTTCTCACTCTCTGGCTCTCTTTTTTTTTTTTTTTTTTTTCTTGGTTGAGATGCTCGAGAGTTTGTTTGGGTCTCTTTTTTGTCTCATTGTAGGATTTTGTGAGTCATAGGATCATCAAACATTAACAGAGCCATGTTCACCCGTTCAACAATGTTTTATTACATACGCTTATATTGTAAGCCCATTCTCCTTGAAGTTCATTCTTCATTACCATTGCATCTCAGTGCTTTTTTGGTGAGTCAGACCAGGGTTTTGTCTGAGAGGTTTCTCCTTGACCTAGGTTTGGTCCGTCTTGTGCAAGCCCCTGATAAACCTTGTGAGCTTCCTCCAGCTCGACCCTCTCCACTTTCACGGGCCTTTAGAATCAGTAGCATGTAGCCACTGATTATGACCAAGGCTGAAGTTTGCTCAGAGTGGACAAAGGGTGCTCTACTTGGTGCTCTTTAATAGGAAAGAGAGAATTTAAACGCTATTGGAACATACTGTCTAAAGACAGACAAACAAGCCTTTCTCTCACTGGAACTCCCCTTTTTCCCACAGTCCATAGTGCGCCAGGCGATTTCTGTTGCCATGGCAATAGCTGCAGTGGCTGTGACATCAGGTTTGTCCTAACAAGTAAAGAGCCCCTTGTTACAATTTAAAAAAAAAAAAAAAAAAAAATCTTTTTTTTTCTTCTTTTTTTTTTCTATTTATCTTTTTTCATTTAATTTTTATTGTGGTTATAATGATGTTTAATTATCCATATGGATTTCAGTGAATTTTTCCCCCTGAAGAATAAATACATTTTCTTCTGTCATCAAGCAATTGAAAGTAAATTACAGCAACAGTTGATGTCTGTGAGTTAGACATGGCAGTTCTGTATCATCCTTGTCACAGGGGAAGCTCAGTTCTGCATTTTTATTATCTAACAAACATCATCGAGGTGTTTGTGCATAAATTGCCATTTCTCATGTCTTGAGTTTCTCCATCAGGTCTGGACATATGCACACCCTGACCTCAGTTTTACTCCCTTATCGCCATTCATGGTCCGTATAATCAAGCAGACCTGGTCCTTTTCCATTGAACTATTTGTGGTCTTGAAATCTAATAATAAACTTAAAGGTCACCCAATCGTAGTTTAATTGATTCCAATTAGACTCTTGGATACAAAAATCGATCATCTTTAACATCTTATATTAAGTTTTCAAAAGCTTTTATCATTCATTATATTATAGTATAATAAAAATAATGATATAATATTTGTAAAAAAAATTATATATTGTATATTGACAAAATATTAAAAGATCTTTGTAAATATCTAAAAAAATTCAATTAATAGAAAATGGACATTTTTCAGCAATGGGGTGATATAGTGGAGGCTAGTTTCTTCCAATGAAGACTGAATGTATAAATAAAGCAGTTTTTTTTTTATAAAGAAAAAAGTATCTTCTTTTCTTTATGTCTGTTGAACTTTTGGGATGAATAACTTTTGGCTGCTCTTCTGCTTCAGTGTTTGTTTACCTGTTGAATCTTTCTGTAAGGATTCTTGACTTTTCTTCTCAAGAATCGTCTCTGTTTTACTGCCACCTCTTTTCTTTCTTTCATATAGTCAGACTTTGTTGTTTTTTTTAATCATAAGTTGTACCCTGCGTTGATTCACAGAGTAAGAGGTCTGAGCGCTGAAGCTTTTCACTGCATGCACTAGTGTACTATCAGGGTCTTGTGGCTCCATGACAGTAACGTTGGCCTCTAGTTGTTACTGTGCCAACAAAGTAGTATAATAGTATATTTAAATATAGTATATATTTAAAAAATAAAATATTTAATATTTTTAAATATTTCTGAAAATACCAAACACTTTATCTGTAGCCTTGAAACATTTCTTTGATTTTGATGGGTTTTTAAGCACTGGAGAAACTGTTGATATCAATTTCATGAATATATGGAAATATATTTACACATTTATCAACACTTACATACTTATATGCTTACACATTTAGTGAATTTACTATTATTATTATTAAATAATACAAAACTAACAGTGTAAAAAAATAAATGAACTATATCATAACATATTTTAAGAATTATTGAACAGTTTTAATAATAACAAACATAACTTTGTAAAGGAAGCTTACTGGCTCCTTTTTTACAGCCACTATGTTTTATCTTTTTTTTTTTTTTTTTTTATCAAGAACTGTCATGTGATTTTACAGATGCGTGAGAATTGCTTCATTATTTTTCATTTTGTACTATTATCCACCATTAGTAGTTTAAATCTGTATAATCAGTAGCTTAATTCTGTATAATCAGCGAACCTCTCACAAAAACAGTTGAGCGTCTTTCATTAATTCAGGTATAGCTAAAAGTGTTTATTTCAGGAAAGTGTGTCATTAAAGGTGCACTAGGGCACGTTACGTGAGTGTTCTCTTACTTCTAAGCAAATTTACCCATACAGGTCCCCTTACATGCTGCACTGTGGCTTTTCGACGTGTCAAGTATGAGCTGAGGCTGTCGGTTCTTGAATGGCACTGAACAAAAATCATTTTGTGTTGTCATTGTTTTTGTTTTTGTTTTGTTTTGTTTTTGCCCCAGCCACAGACAAACAACAACAAAAACAGTGTAGTAAGCAGCAGCACCAAAGACAGCAGCATATCATCCACTGCACCAATGGTACTTCATCTTAACTTTTTATTTCCTTCACTCATAGTCTTTCCTTTTCTTAGTCCTCAAGGCTTTATCAGTTTGTCCCATACCTGTTGTTTTGACTTCCACCACCCATCGCTCAATCCACTCAGATGAAGATGTGTGACGTTGCTCATGGTTTTTGATGAGTTGAACTAAAACATCTGGTTTGTGCCTGTGGATTTCTCTCTGACTTCCTATTTTACCCAAACAAACTCGCAGGAGAAGTTTGACAGCTTAACAGACAAACCCTGCACTTTAAAAAAACTTCAAATAACTTGCTCTGGCCATATTAAAGTGAGATAACACTTTTTTTTTTTTTTAGGCTAGTGAAATGTAGATAAAGCCTGGTTGCACATTGTCTTAATCTCAGTCGAGTCGCCACGGGTAAAAAAGGATCATTTTATGTCAGGAAGCAGAGCTGTTCTGTTTGTTCTGAAGATGCAATCCCTAATTTTGCATTATGGGTAATTGCTCCTTTGATGAATGGCTGTTACTGGTACAGCCTTCAGAGGACATGAAGTCTAAAAGTCTGAGATAATTTTATATTATCAGCATAAAATGTGATTAAAACCAATTTAAAATGGAAATATTTAACTGAGATATAATGTTGAATTGAATATTATTTAATTTCAGTATATCTCAGCGTTTGGTTTTGTCCTCAACTCCATATTCATGTTATGTTAGTTTCTTCTCAATTTTCAGTAAGGTCTCAGACTTTTGGACACTGCAGTGTCCTTGTCCTCATGCTACACTGTGTGACTGACCAATGCTCCCATCCTGCTCACCGCCCAGACCTTGAAGTTGCTCGGGCTGACAGGCAATGAGGGGTTTTGTCTGCATCCAAGGGAATGAAACTGTAATTGGCTCTCAGCATGTAGGGACTGCATCTTCAAGTCTGCGTTGACAGGTTGCTTATTAGAGGGTGTTGTGTTAGTGGTGGTGGAAATAAAGTAGAATCTAGTGCGCTAGACCGTTTGTTTGTATGTGGGGTGTGTATGTGCAAAGGTGGGATCAATGCTTTGTGCTTTCAGGAGCAATAACATACTGTGGCATTGAAAGCTAACTGTTTGTGTGGCGTTAATCATTTCTGTTATGTCTGTGTGCTGTTGGTGACTGGGGTCGGTCTTGGAGAGAGACTCGTCAAGCTTAATGACTACTTCCTCTTCCACTGTGTTTCTGTGGTTAACTGTAGCTAATCCTTGCTTGTATTTCCATTGACCTTCAATTCCTTTGTATAATATCCTTCGTTACATTGTAGTTATTGTATACAGTGGCCTCAAAAAGTATTTAGACACCTACATGACACTTAAACATGTTTGAATGCCATTGCATATGTAACATTTATTTTAAGGAAAGGTTGCTTGCTTGCTTTATTTATTTTATTTATTTATATTTATTGATAATTTCTGGTTTTCAAACATTAGCGTCACATGATTTAACAAAACATCAAACCAAGTAGCATTTATTTTAAAGAAATACTGTATAACATTTATTATAAATAAAACAATGTAACAAACAAGTAAATACATGAATTGAATGAATGAATTTATTTTTATTTTATTTATTATTTGTTATTTCTAATTATCAAACATTATCAATTTGATTTCAAACCATTTCATTTTTAAGAAACATATTTTGTTTTGTTTATTGTATTTTCTTGTTAGCAAGCATGATTGTAACATGATATAACAAAAAACACCAAACCAAGTAGCATTTATTTTAAAGAAATATAGCACATTTATTATTTATTTTATTCTTTGTAAACACCAACCAAGTAGCATTTATTTTAAAGAAATATAGCACATTTATTTGATTATTTGTTTGCTTCTTTTAGTCTTTGTTTGTAAATGACAAACAAATTATACCAACTATCGCTTGTTGTATCTTATATCATGCATTATATTGTTTATTTTAATGAAATGAAATTCGTACTTTTTTTAAAGTGTAAAATAAGTGCCAAAATACATTTTGGGGCCTCTGTATACATAGTATTAACTCAAGGAACTCAAATGCAGAATTCTCCAATGTCAGTGTTTGATGTACCTTCTGGCTGCTGACAATAATGACAGTAGTGTAGGCTCAACATGCTAGTTGTGGAGTTAGGGTCCCTACACCCTCTTGCCTCAGCCCTGCATGGTAAACTCTCTCCTGCCTCCCCAGGAACCACAGACCACTGTCGTGCACAATCCAGCCGATGGCATCAAGGTAAGCCACCTCTTTTAGCTCTGCATTGAACTCCAGTCATTTGAGCCACTTCCTAATGCCACAACCCCAAACCTTCACAAATATGACTCAAATGAAGGGGGCTTGCCCTCATGCTGGGTTGGCTGGTTTGTGCAGGGCTTGGTGTGTTCCTGTGAGAGCTCTGTTTGTGTGTGAGGGTGTGCTGGGGTATATTTGTGCTTGCGGGTGATTCTTTGTGTGTGTATTTGCTGATTCACAGTGTGTGCACTGTATATTGTTCCACATGGTTTATAGACCCTGTCTGCAAACCTGTATTTCTATACTACTTTTCCCGTCTTCCCACATGCATACGACCATCCCTCCATCTTGCACATTGTCTCTCTCTCTCGTCACAGGGTTCTACAGAGAGCTGTAACACCACAGAAGAGGAGGACATGAAAGGTAGGAAAGGTACACTATCAACTTCTCATGTACTCTGCATGTCTTTCTCTTGTTCTCTGGGATCTACAGAATGGGATGTGTGTGTATTAGTGCAAATATTACACAAAAAGGCCATTAGTTAGTGTATTAAAGACCCTGTTTACACCTGATATTTAGATCCGTCTGTGATTTTGTGACTGAAAAGTCTTAGATGCTTCACTAAAACATTGCTTTCAAGACCATTTGTATCTTTGGCCTATGTGTATGAGTAGATAATATCAGTTTTAGTTTCCCAAACATTCCTTTTGCAAATTGTAATTATCCACTGAGATTTTTGCTTGACCAAGTCCGACATCAGATGGTATCATCGAAACAGTTATTAGTTATTAGCTCCGCATTTTTGAGTCCATCTGGGATTACATGAAGAGACACGAGCAACTGAGACTGTCTAAATCCATAGAACTTTGCCAATTTTTCCAAGGTGTTTGGAACAACCTGCCTGCAAACTGTTTAAAACTTTATGAAAGTGTAGCTCGCAGATTTGGGTGCTGTTTTAAAAGTCACACCAAATATTGATTTGATTTAGGTAATGGAAGTTGACAGAATAACTTCAGTTTAGTCATGGGATTCAAAAACAAAAAGTGGATTCCATTGCAAAACAAAAAATCCACATCTAGGCACTCACATAGCAAGCGAAGTATAAAAACCTTTATTAGTCATGGGATTATTGTTATTAAATCCTTACTTTTTTTTTCTTTTTTTTCCCCCCAAAAGTACCTAGGGATGGTTCACCCAAAAAGGAAAAGGGTGATCATTTACGAACCTAATCTCATAAGGAAATATTTCTTGTTTTACAAGGTTGTGATTTTGTATCAAAACATACTTTGTGATTCATATGGAAATTTACTATTTTTAGAAGAAAACGCAAGTATGAAGGTTCACCCCAAACCTGGCTTAAGGGCTTAAAGGTGCCATAGAATGGAAAACTGTATTTACCTTGGCATAGTTGAATAATAAGAGTTCTGTACATGGAAATGACATACCGTGAGCCTCAAACACCATTGTTTCCTCCTTTTGTAAATCTTGTGAATGCAAAAGACCACTGAAAAGTAGGCGAATCAGAACATAACACCAACTGTGACATTACAGTCGGGATCACTAATAGTTACGCCCCCAACATTTGCATATACCCGCCCATGTTCTAGACCAGCCGCCAGCCGAACCATCAGAGGTTCTTCAGGTATTGTGAAGAAACAAGCGAGGACAACAGCGAAAATGGCAGATCATGGAAATAATAAATGTTATGTTCCAGGCTGTGCAGGGGATGTGAAGTGCAGGGATGGGTTAGTGTCTGTATTCAGAAAGGCACGGAAAGCAAATAATGCGTTCTAATAAAATAACGCGAGCCACTAAAGGAACATGGTTAGCTCTTTGCTAGCTGTAGCCTGTTACAGTACATAAGATTTCACTTACCACATAAACAGAGTAAGGAGAGATGTCTAAGGATGATGGCGAATGATTTACAGATCTTGAGCACCACTGACAAGCATCTGATCTTGTAAAATGTGTGGTAAGTACTGCCGCTCCATAGTATAAACAGAGTTCGTGCGATTGCGAATCTTGAAAGTGAAAGTAAAAAGCGATTGTGCATTTGAAAGCAGTTTCAGTGCCCCGCATATTAATAGCGGCTCCCTGATGCCTGCATTTTATATACAGTATAATTACCCTACGATATAACTGCGAGAGAAGTATTGAAATACATATTTTCCCTGTGTTTCCTTCCTGCTGTGTGAGCTACTGAAATGAGCCGTACTGTGAAACAGCCTATCAGAGCAGAGCTCAACATTATTATTCATGAACCTTCCAAATAAGCCAATAACAGACCATTTCATTCTAGGGAGAAATCCTAGGGTTGTAAATGCACATGTAAAAGCGTTTCTGGAGATTTTTTGCCTTTACCTAAGCCACATACCTTCTATGTAGATATCAGAGAACAATTTAAAATATTGTGTCAATGCATTCTATGGCACCTTTAAGCAGATCACACAAAAATGTATGAATGAGATTGTAAGAATTCATCCGAATTTGTCACCAATTCACCAAAATATAAAACTTACGAATTGCAATGAGTGTATTGCATTTAATTACCCTCATGTTGTTTTTATACCTCAGAAACACAAATAAATATACTATTAATGAAACCTGACAGATTTCTGTCCCTCTGCTGAAAGTCCATTACATCCAAAGTCGATTGATGCTTTACAGAGTTTATAAAGATGGTAAAAGAAATCCATATGAATTGAGCAATTTAATTCAAGTCTTTTAAAGAGACACAGTCACTGTATATGATGAACAGATGTAATTTAGGCTTTTATTCACATATAAACATTGATCAACGCATATCACATATGGTAAACAAAGGCCCATAAGTATGCTTGAGTTTCTGTTTACCAAATTTGATGTGCTCTATGTATTTGTTTGTTTATTTGCATTTTACATGGTGGTTATGCTACAAATTCAATTTTTTTTGACTACGTCTGAATGTGATTACATTGAAAGGTTCATGAAATTCTTTGGGCAGACTTTATTACCAGGTGTAAACAGGGTCATGGGTTGTACATTTTCCAACTCTTAAAGAGAAATAGTGGTAATGAGGGCCAGAGGGAATAAATATTATACAGATACAGGCAGTGAATGATTGACAGTGAGATTTATTCCTGTGCAGTGAAAAGACCTTCATAGCATGATAATTGCTTTGAGTGTGCATTGACAGCCAGCTCATCAGCTGTAGATACATTGCTGGTCACTACAGCAGCAGCTATAGTGTAGTATAAGGCACCAAAACAGGGTCAGACAGACTGATTGCTATCATGAATCAGCACAAGCTTGCCAAGAAAAGGAGCCATGCTGTGAATGCCAGAGTTACCATGACACTGATGAATCACAAAGATTTGTGTTCAAGTAATGAATGTCCACATTATCTGAGGGAATATTAGTTTTACCACTTTGACCTTTACAGGCAACAAATACCCCTTATGAAAATCACTGAGCCTCCGTATCACATCTCAGTATGTTGTCTAACAGAGTCACATGGTGGTTCATTACAGCACAGCAATATTACACAACAGTTCAATTCAATTTTATACAACCCTGGCATCATTCATCTTCAGATCAGTCTTTTTGTTCAATTCTGAGTTATTCTGAGCTTCTAGACTGTCTTTAGAGGGCTGTTAGATAATAAAATATTACCTTACTTTAATCACTTCTATTCAGTCTGAGAAACACAAGCAGAGGTTTAATGGCTCAGTAGAGCTTTAGGATCATTCATTACTTAACACTAAGTTTGATGGTCAGGCAATATATTGGGACCTAACCCTCGGAGACCTAAGTTGTTGTTTAAGAAATTAGTAATTTTATCCGCAAGGATGCACTAATTTGATTAAAAGTGACAGTAAAGGCTTTATAATGTTTCAAAATAAATGCTCTTTTGAACTTTTTATTTATCAAAGAATCTGAAACTGTATTTCCACAAAAATATTACACATCACAACTGTTTTCAACAATTTTTGTTGAGCAACAAATCAGCATATTAGAATGATTTCTTAAGGATATAAGACTGGAGTAATGATGCTGAAAATTCAGCTTTGCCATCACAGGAATATATTTCAAAATATATTAAAATATAAAGTAGTAATTTTAAATTGTAATGATATTTCACAATAGTACTTTTTTCACTGTATTTTGGTCAATTAAGTGCAGCCTTGCTAAGCAGAAAAGACTTCTTTCAGAAACATTAAAAAATCTTACATAGCTCAAACTTTTTAACAGCTGTGTGTGTGTGTGTGTATTTATATCAAATTGTGTAAAAGAAACGACATAAAACTTGTCATTACAATGTATTATGCTTTTTTTG
>JAFVLL020016654.1:93400-110311 GCA_021397915.2 Tor tambroides
AAGGATGCTCCGGTGGAGGTATTTTGCCCAGAGCCACCTTAAAGAACAGCGTCATATTTAAGAGTTGCATTACAGATTTAGTTGCCTGGTTTAATGTTGATGGTTTCTTAAGGTGGCTCATTCTCCTTGTATACCTCAGTCCAAAGTCAGGTCGGCTTTTGGTCAACCAGCTGCACTGGTATGAAATTGTAGGTAGATGCTGACATGCGTTTGTCTGTAGTAAGAATGAATGTCAACACCATATATGTATTAGCATGCTCTTAAGGGAAGACTTATTGAGAAGAGCCACTGTACTGAAGTCTTCACAGTGGGGATCACTGTGGTGTGCTTCAAAAGTACCTTTCAGCATGTGTTCGAGTGTCTTTGTGCATGGAAGACCCAAAGCAGCAGGATCCACATGTCCTTTTGTCTTGCTTTTTGTTTATTTCTTAGTTTCTTGCCTCTCTTCATATACTTCTTAATGAAAGTGGCATGTCTGTGAATGCTCTGCCAAGTGCTTCTGTTGCTTTACAATGATACTTAACCGTTGCAGCGGATTATTTAAGCCTCAGAAGTGCATATAATTTAATAATCAGAGGCAGCTGTTGACAATGTGATAGATAGACTGATTTATCAGCCAGGCCATTTAATTAGCTGCTATTTGACTATTTTGAGAGCATTGGGCAATAACCATGCACACTTATGAGTTCAATTAACTTTAGCATATTTGAGTATGTCTCAGTTCCTATCATGAAAATTGCATTATCTACGCTACCGTTCAAAAGTTTTGGGTTCGTACGATTTTAAGAAGTCTCTTATGTTCAAAAATACAGTAAAACAGAAATATTGTTAAATATTATTACCATTAAAAATAACTTTCTAAGTTTTCTATCTTAACGTGTTTTAAAATGTAATTTATTCCTGTAATAGCAAAGCTGAACTTTTGGAATAGAAGTATTTTGTTGCAATGCAAAAGGCTTTAATGTCACTTCATTCTTGCTGAAAAAAAAATTAATTTAATTTAAACTTGCTGACCCCATACATTTGAACAGCAGTGTATGTAGGAGCACTTTATTGGCCATCACCCACCCTGCTCTCTCTATTGGAAATGGCATTGACTATTTAAAAAAAAAACCTCTTATCAGTCCACCACTAATCACTTTAACTCATGCTAAAGTAGTTTTTCATCCATTCCATACTATCAACAAGTGCAGCACACAAACTCATTTGACCCCATTATACAATTTTAATTACGAGAGCAGTTTAATTAGGAGCACAACAGCTGAACAGGTCAGAAAAAAAGGACTTATCGTCCGAGCACTCAGTCCTCTAATGAATCAGCAGTTCAGCTCTAATGTGCTAGAGTGAGCTGAAGCAGACATTGGCATTGGTTTGTCAGATCTGCATGGAGTCTTGTGCAGGAGAAATGCCTTCAGTGATGACAGCAGGCCAGAAAGGAGATGCCTCTGCACAGCATGGACCCAGCATGAACAGAAAATCCTCTAGTTTTGCTTTGATTTGCTTGATTATTTTGTTTGCCACAGCTGTTTTTCTTTTTAATAATCTGTTGATTGATTTATCTTACCTTTTTCCCTTTTTGCATTCTTTCCTACCTCTATCTACTTTCAAAGGTAAGGGAATTTGAAGATCATACTTAGAAAGTCTGCTCGTGTCCTTGTATTTTTTTGTTTGTGCATATGTGTTGCCATTGTGTCTCATTAGATCTGTTTTGTTTTCATACCATGTTTCTGGGTAAGATGTGTTCATGAAATATATTTCATATTAAACTGAGATGGTCTTTCATGTTTATTGGTGGAAAGAATCTTCTAGCCACATTATATGGTACCAGGGCTTTGACGTTTGCTTGTTCACTGGGGATATGTGCCATTTCACTGCCCAGTGGATGGTTATTCTGGTCATGTGACCCATTTATATATTATTTATATACTATCATAGTATTTATTCATATTTTGTTTTTATATTTTCAGTTTTCGTTTGAAGTTTTATTAATTTTGTTTTGTGCTTTTGTAATTTTTATTAGTTTTATTTGTAAATCTGTATAGATTTACAAATCAGAATTTACAGAATCTGTAAATTCTGTAACTTATTTATTTCAGTTAATGCCAAGGAAATTTATATATTTTTAATCATTTAGTTTTTTTCTAATCTAATATTATATGTTATTTCAGTTTTATTTTATTTTGCAATACCACTACTGGTTTCTACACTAAACAACCAGCATTCGTATGTCAGTAACTAGTCAGTTCATCAAATGTTTGAGCATTTCTAATTTTTTGTTTGTTTGTTTGTTTTCTCTCCTCTCATCTTTCAGCATGCAAAAGTTTACTGAACAAGAAGTCTGATGGCGTGAAGGTAAGCCCCACACACATTTTATAAATCTTTCTCATTACTTACAGTAAGTTCTTGAATCAGCATTGGAATGATAAAATATAATGTTTCTGTATCATAAACAAATGCACAATTCTTCTCCAGTTTTTATGTTTACAAGATTTTTCCTGTCATATTTATTTTCCTTCTTTTAAGGACATATTATAAACAGAACTGACAGTCAAGCTAACCAGCAAATGGTTTGCATAAACCAAAACGATTAAACACTCTGTTTCTAATTTCAAATGATCAGCTGCTTACATTTTATTAGGCTGATATATTTCAGTGTGATTTTGAATAATATCCCCCCAAGGAGGCCCAAGCGAAAAGCATTCGGCATATTTAGACCATTCTTGACATTTGCCCATTTGTTAGTCCTGAGTCATGACAAAATCTGTTGAAGCAGAGAGACTTGCTCAACCCTGTGCCATCTCTGTGCATGCAGTGAATCGTCAGCCTTTCACCAAGCAACTCGAGAAGCAAATGCTTGAAACGAAACAGGTTTTGTCAATAAATCGATTTCAGCAGTTTAACACTTTATAACTGTTGCTACTAAACACCTGTCACATCACACATGGCTTTTCAACTTCTTGTGGTTGTTTATTTTTCCTCTCTCTTTCTTCTCTGTGGGATCTAACTAGCAGCTTTATTTTTTTTCTGTGTTCACTGGCCTGTTTTTATGCTTCCCTGTTTTGCCCTCCTCTGTTTCACCCTGTTCAGAAAAGGAAGTCAAGCTCCAGTGTTTATTTGATGGTGAGATCTGTTCCGTGTCTCTCCCCTTTTTCTGACTCTCCCTCAACACTTTCTCACTCTCTGGCTCTTTTTTTTTTTTTTTTTTCTTGGTTGAGATGCTTGAGAGTTTGTTTGGGTCTTTTTTTTTTGGTCTCATTGTGGGATTTTGTGAGTCATAGGAACATCAAACATTAACAGAGTCATGTTCACCCGTTCAACTCTGTTTTATTACATACGCACGCTTATATTGTAAGCCCATTCTCCTTGAAGTTCATTCTTCATTCTCATTGCATCTCAGTGCTTTTATGGTGAGCCAGACCAGGGTTTTGTCTGAGAGGTTTCTCCTTGAAGTTTGGTCTGTCTTCTGCAAGCCCTTCATAAACCCTGTGAGCTTCCTCCAGCTCGACCCTCTCCACTGTCATGGGCCTTTTGAATCAGTAGCATGAAGCCACTGATTATAACCAGGGCTGTTTGCTCAGAGTGGACAAAGGGCTCTTACTTGGTGCTCTTCAACAGGAAAGAGAGAATTTAAACGCTATTGGAACAGACTGTCTAAAGACAGACAAACAAGCCTTTCTCTCACTGGAACTCCCATTTTTCACACAGTCCATAGTGCGCCAGGCGATTTCTGTTGCCATGGCAATATCTGCAGTGGCTATGACATCAGGTTTGTCCTAACAAGTGAAGAGCCCCTTGTTACAATTTAAAAAAAAAAAAAAAGTTAAATATACTTTTTTTTCTGTTTATCTTTTTTTAATGTAATTTTTATTGTGGTTATAATGATGTTTAATTATCCATATGGATTTCAGTGAATTTCAAGCGATGTAAAGTAAATTGCAGCAGCAGTTGATGTCTGTGAGTTAGACATGGCAGTTCTGTTTCATCCTAGTCACAGGGGAAGCTCAATTCTACATTTTTATTATCTAACAAACATCATTGAGACGTTTGTGCATAAATTGCCATTTCTCATATCTTGAGTTTCTCCATCAGGTCTGGACATATGCACACCCTGCCCTCAGTTTTACTCCCCTCTCGCCATTCATGGTCCGTATAATCAAGTAGACCTGGTCCTTTTCCAGTGAACTGTTTGTGGTCTTGATATCTAATAATAAACTTAAAGGTCACCAAATCGTAGTTTAAGTGATTCCGATTAGACTCTTGGATACAAGAACAAGATCATCTTTAACCTCTTATATTAAGTTATACATTTTTAAAAGCTTATATCATTGATTGTTATATTATTATAAAAATAATGATATAATATTTAATAAAAATTATTTTATATTAACATAAAATATTGTTAAAAGTTCTTTGTAAACATCTAAAAATTTCAAATTTATAGCAAAATGACATTTTTCAGCATATATAGTGGCAGCTAGTTGCATCCAGTGAGGACTAAATGCATAAATAGAGTAAAAACAAACAAACAAATTCTCCCAGTATCTCCTTTTTCTGTATGGCTGTTGAATTTTTGGAATGAATAACTTTTGGCTGCTGTTTTGCTTCAGTCTGTGTTTGTTAACCTGTTGAATCTTTCTGTAAGGATTCTTGACCGTTCTTCTCAAGAATCGTCTGTTTTACCGTCACCTCTTTTCTTTCTTTCCTATAGTCAGACTTTGTTCTTTTTTTAATCATAAGTTGTATCCTGCATTGATTCACAGAGTAAGAGGTCTGAGCGTAAACTCTTCTCGCTGAAGCTTTTCACTGCATGCACTATTGGACTATCAGGGTCTTGTGGCTTCATGACAGTAACATTGGCCTCTAGTTGTTACTGTGCCAACAAAATATTATATTTAAATATTTCTGTAAATACCAAACACTTGCTACATCTGTAGCCTTGACACATTTCTTTGATTTTGATGGTGTTTTTTTTAGGACTGGAGGAACTGTTGTATCCATCTTCATGAATATATTCAAATATGTAGAAATATATTTACACATTTATCAACACTATAACAAATTCTCTCCATATAAATGTTTGAAATATGTTTACATACACATTTACTGAATTTACTATTATTATTATTAAATAATACAAAACTAACAATGTAAAAAAAATTAAAAAATAAATGCTATACTATATTCTCTGTAGTCATATTTTAGGATTATTAAGGAACATAACCATGTAGAGGAAGCTTACTGGCTCCTTTTGTACAACCACCATGTTTTATCTTTGTTTTTATCAGAGACTGTAATGTGATTTAACAGATGTGTGAGAATTGCTTCGTTATTTTTCATTTTGTACTATTATCCACCATCAGTAGTTTAAATCTGTATTTCCGTATAATCAGCAAACCTCTCACAAAAACAAGCACATAGGTTGAGCGTCTGTCATTAATTCAAGTACAGCTAAAAGTGCTTATTTCATGAAAGTGTATCATTAAAGGTGCTCTAGGGCACATAACATGAGTGTTCTCTTACTTTTAAGCAAACTTACCCATACAGGTCCACTTACACGCTGTACTGTGGCTTTTCGACGTGTCAAGTATGAGCTGAGGCTGTCGGTTCTTGAATGGCACTGAACAAAAATCATTTTGTGTTGTCATTGTTTTTTTGTTTTTGTTTTGTTTTGTTTTTGCCCCAGCCACAGACAAACAACAACAAAAACAGTGTAGTAAGCAGCAGCACCAAAGACAGCAGCATATCATCCACTGCACCAATGGTACCTCATCTTAACTTTTTTATTTCCTTCACTCATAGTCTTTCCTTTTCTTAGTCCTTAAATCTTTGTTTAGTAAAAGGCTTTATCAGTTTGTCCCATACCTGTTGTTTTGACTTCCACCACCCATTCCTCAATCCACTCAGATGAAGATGTGTGACGTTGCTCATGGTTTTTAATGAGTTGAACTAAAACATCTGGTTTGTGCCTGTGGATTTCCCTCTGACTTCCTATTTTACCCAAACAAACTCGCAGGAGAAGTTTGACAGCTTAAAAGACAAACCCTGTACTTTAAAAAACTTCAAATACCTTGCTCTGGCCATGTTAAAGTGAGATAACACTTTTTTTAGGCTTCTGAAACGTAGATAAACCCTGGTTGCACCTTCTCTTAATCTCAGTCGAGTCTCCAAGGGTAAAACAGGATCATTTTACATCAGGAAGCAGAGCTGTTCTGTTTGTTCTGAAGATGCAATCCCTAACTTTGCATTATGGGTAATTGCTCCTTTGATGAATGGCTGTTATCGGTACAGCTTTCAAAGGACATGAGACATCTAAAAGTCTGAGATCATTTTATATTATCAGCATAAACTGTAGTTAAAAACAATTTAAATATCAAAATATTTCATATTTAATAGATATACATTTAGTTTCAGTCTATCTCCGTGTTTGGTTCTGTCCTCAACTCCATATTCATGTTATGTCAGTTTCTTCTTAATTTTCTGTAAGGTCTCAGACTTTTGGATACTACAATGTCCCTGTCCTCATGCTACACTGTGATTGACCAATATGCCCATCCTGCTCACCGCCCAAACCTTGAAGTTCTTCGGGCTGACAGGCGATGAGGGGTTTTGTCTGAACTGCATCAAAGGGAATGAAACTGTAATTGGCTCTCAGCATGTAGGGACTGCATCTTCAAGTCTGCGTTGACAGGTTGCTTATTAGAGGGTGTTGTGTTAGTGGTGGTGGAAATAAAGTAGAATCTAGTGCGCTAGACCGTTTGTTTATATGTGGGGTGTGTATGTGCAAAGGTGGGATCAATGCTTTGTGCTTTCAGGAGAAATAACATACTGTGGCATTGAAAGCTAACTCTTCGTGTGGTGTTAATCATTTCTGTTATGTCTGTGTGCTGTTGGTGACTGGGGTTGGTCTTGGAGAGAGACTCGTCAAGCTTAATGACTATTTCCTCTTCCACTGTGTTTTTGTGGTTAACTGTACCAAATCCTTGCTTGCATATCCATTGACCTTCAATTCCTTTAAATATAATATCCTTCTTTACATTGTAGTTATTGTATACAGTGGCCTCAAAGTATTTAGACACCTATCTCACGCTTAAACATGTATGAATGCCATTGCACATGTAGCATTTATTTTAAGGAAAAAATAAGACAAGCTTGCTTGCTTATGTATTTATTTAATTTTATTGATATTTTTGGTTTTCAAACATTAGTGTCTCATGATATAACAAAACATCAAACCAAGTAGCATTTATTTAAAAAAAATAAAAATAAAAAATAGCACAAGCCACATTTATTATAAATAAAACAATACTACAACAAACAAATAAATACATGAATTGAATAAATGAATTTATTTGATTTATTAATTGTTATTTCTGGTTATCAGACATTATCAATCTAATTTATCAGTTGATTTAATTGATTGATTGTCAAACATTACCAGAACATGTACATTATGTAACAAAACACCAAACTAAGTGGCATTTTATTTTTTAGAAAAATTGTACAAGCACGTTTTGTTGATTGTATTTTCTTGTTAGCAAGCATGATTGTAACATGATATAACAAAACACCAAACCAAGTAGCATTTATTTTAAAAAATATATAGCACATTTATTTATTTCATTTGTTTGTAAATAAAAACATACAATCAAATGATACCAAATATCACTTCTTGTATATTGTATCATGAATTATATTGTTTATTTTAATGCAATGAAATTCATACTTTTTTAAAGTGTAAAATCAGTGCCAAAATACATTTTGGGGCCACTGTATACATAGTATTAACTTAAGGAACTCAAATGCAGAATTCTCCAATGTCAGTGTTTGATGTACAATCTGGCTGCTGACAATCATGACAGTAGTGCAGTCTCATCATGCTAGTTGTGGAGTTAGGGTCCCTGCACCCTCTTGCCTCAGCCCTGCATGGTAAACTCTCTCCTACCTCCCCCAGGAACCACAGACCACTGTCGTGCACAATCCAGCCGATGACATCAAGGTAAGCCACCTCTTTTAGCTCTGCATTGAACACCAGTCATTTGAGCCACTTCCTAAAGTCACAATCTCAAACCTTCACAAATATGACTGAAATGAAGGGGGCTTGCCCTCATGCTGGGTTGGCTGGTTTGTGCAGGGCTTGGTGTGTTCCTGTGAGAGCTCTGTTTGTGTGTGAGGGTGTGCTAGGGTATATCTGTGCTTGTGGTTGATTCTTTGTGTGTGTGTGTATTTGCTGATTTACAGTGTGTGCACTGTATATTGTTCCACATGGTTTATAGACCCTGTCTGCAAACCTGTATTTCTATGCTTCTTTTCCCATCTACCCACCTTCATACGACCATCCCTCCATCTTGCACATTGTTTCTCTCTCGTCATAGGGGTCTACAGAGAGCTGTAACACCACAGAAGAGGAGGACATGAAAGGTAGGAAAGGTACACTATCAACTCCTCATGTACTCTGCATGTCTTTCTCTTGTTCTCTGGGATCTACAGAATGGAATGTGTGTGTATTGGTGCAAATATTACCAGAAAAGGCCATTAGTTATTGTATTAAAGGCCCTGTTTACACCTGATATTTAGATCTGTCCTGTAACAAATTTTTTGGGTCTTTTGTGTGTCAGTAGATAATATCAGTTTTAGATTTCCAAGCATTTCTTTTGCAAATTGTCATTATCCACTGAAATTGTTGTTTGACCAAGTAACATATGAATGAGATTCACCAGTTCACCAAAATATAAAAGTTACGAATTGCCAAGAGTGTGTTGCATTTACTCACCCTCACATTGTTTTTAAACCCATAAGATTTTCATTTATCTCAGAAACACAAATGAATATATTAAAGAAACCTGACAGGTTTCTGTCACTCCATTGAAAGTCAATTACATTGATTGATGCTTTACAAAGTTCATAAAGATGGTAAAAGAATTGAGCAATTTAATTCAGGTCTTTTAAAGAGACGTGATCACTGTATATGATGAAAAGATTTAATTTAGGCTTTTATTCACATATGAACACTGATCAATGCGCATCAAATATGGTAAAATGAGGCCCAGATGTGTTTGAGATTTGTTGTCGCGTGTCAAGCAAGTACAGTTGAGTTTCCGTTTACAGTGTTTGGTGAGCTTTATGTATGTGTGTTGATCATTGAGTGCGTTTACATGGACCCTCTTAATGCGATTATAATGAGATTTTGACAATATTGCGATTAATCTTTACCTCATGTAAACGCAATTCGTCGATTTAAATAATGCGATTAAACTCATAATCGCAGCAAGCATAATCGTATTAACATAGGTGGCGTATGCCGATTTTAATCAAAATATACAGGCATGTAAACACCTTAATCGCAGTATTGCTGCTCTGACCAAAGTGCGCATGCGCTTGTGACATACATGAATAACGTGACACGCACCTGTAATAATACGGAGATTATGCTGCATTCACGTGCTATCGGAATTATCGTAAATACGAGTCTCCTAGTCGGAAATTGGCCATATAAGGCCTCTCTAAGGCCGTTCATGTCCAATTTCCGACTAGGAAGCTCATATTTACGATAATTCCGATAGCACGTGAATGCAGAATAAGAAACGATGGCGGGGAAGAAAGCATCGCATTCTGGGGAAAACACAACTAGCTGCCAGCAGTCTCTGTTCCTTACCCTCATCCAGAAAAGGCGAGAAGAACGCGACTGCAGCGTATAGGCAAATAAATTCCATCACATTTCTATGGCGCCGAAAAAGCGTGGAATACAGCCATACAAAATCATTATGCATTAGACGTAAATAAATTAAAACAGCGGCCAGTAACACACCTGCTCTTTCTGAGTCCATCATTTGTGCTGTCCAGTGGGGTATGTGAATAATGGCAGTAAAAAAAAATTAACCACAATTCTTAGCGAGTAATAAGAATAATGGAAATTGCATGTAAACGGGAGTAAGAGCTTTGCTCTTGACATGTAAACATCAAAATGCGATTAAGTCCTTACTCTGATTATTGGAAATAATCACATTATTCGTGCGCATGTAAACGTAGTCATTGTTTATTTGTGTTTTTTATGCATTTTACATGGTGTTTATACTACAAATTGAATGTTTTTTGCCTACATCTGAATGTATTTGCAGTGAAAGGATCATTAAATGCTTTGGACAGACTTTATTACCAGGTGTAAACAGGGTCGAGGGTTGTACACTTTCCAACTCTTAAAGAGAAATAATGGTAATGAGGGCCAGAGGGAATAAATATTATACAGATACAGGCAGCGAATGATTGACAGTGAGATTTATTCCTGCGGTGAAAGGACCTTCATAGCATGATAATTGCTTTGAGTGTGCACTGACAGCCAGCTCGTCAGCTGTAGATACATTGCTGATCACTACAGCAGGAGCTATGTTGTAGTATAAGGCACCAAAACAGGGTCAGACTGACTGATTGCTATCATGAATCAGCACAAGCTTTGCCATGAAAAGGAGCCGTGCTGTGAATGCCAGAGTTATCATGACACTGATGAATCACAAAGTTTTATGTTGAAGTAATGAATGTCCAAAATATCTAAAGGGAATATTAGTTTTACCGCACTGACCTTTACAGGCAACAAATACCCCTCCTGAGAATCACAGAGCGTCCGTATCACATCTCAATATGTTGTCTAACGGAGTCACATGGTGGTTCATTACAGCACAGCAATATTACACAACAGTTCAACTCAATTATACACAACCCTGGCATCATTCATCATTAGATCAGTCTTTTTGTTAAATTCTGAGTCATTATGAGTACTGTCTTTTGAGGGCTGTTAGATAATAAAACATCACCTTACTTTAATCACTATTCAATCTGAGAAACGCAAGCAGGGGTTTAATGGGTCAGTACAGCCATAGGATCATTCATTACTTAACACTAATCTAAGTTTGATTGTCAGGTAATATACTGGGACTTAACCCTCAGAGACTCAAGGTTTTTTCAAATAATTTTAATAAAATTAATTAAGAAATTAATCATTTTATCAGCAAGGATGCATTAATTTGATTAAAAGTTAGTCAAGACTTTGTTACAAAATATTTCTGTTTCAAGTAAATGCTCTTTTTAACTTTTTATTCATCAAAGAATCTGAAACTTTATCACAGATTCCGCAAAAATATTACACATCACAACTGTTTTCAACGTTGATAATAATAAGAAATGTTTGTTGAGCAGCAAATCAGCATATTAGAATGGTCTGAAGGATTATGGACAATGAAGACTGGAGTAATGATGCTGAAAATTAAGCTTTGCCATTACAAGAATATATTAGGTTTCAAAATATATAAAAATATAAAGCATTTATTTTACATTGTAATGATATTTCACAATATCACAATATTACTCTTTTCACTGTATTTTTGATCAATTAAATGCAGCCTTGCTAAGCAAAAACATTTAACAATCCAACCAAGCCAAAAAAAAAAAAAACCTTATCATCATGATGTTTTATTCATTTTGGGTTTTGGGATGAATTTGGAAAAGTGTTTGACAGTTTTCAAACACTTAGGTAATAAAATTGCCCTGTTTTACCTGGTTTTAATTCTTCCAGCAGTGGTTCGCTGAGGGTTAAACCTCACAAACCATCAATTTGCGTCATAGCAGAGAGGCCCAAAGATCTCACATTCTATACCAGGGTGAAAATATGTCCCAGACAGAGAAGTCTTTCAGCTTTTTCTCCATGTAAACTCCATGTAAATACAAACAGTTGTATAACATGTCCTTGTATAGAGGTATTAGAGACTTCAAGGTTTAGAAAATATTGCTTATTTAATTAAATTTTTTCACATAACATTACCCTTTATACTAATTGCTTTTTGCTCTGAAGTTGCATGCCCATTATGTTTCAGCATGTGTTTTTTGTGTACTCTATTGTGTGTGCTGTTGGTATTTTTGGAAGATTATCATGCAAATTATGTCATCATTTCATATATAAATATAGCACAAAAGCCAAGCTGGAAAAAGGCTTACCACAACAAATGTCACATTTTTCCCTTAATTGTCTGTGTCAGTATCGGTGGGTGGGGCTAGCAATGACAGTGCAGTGGTGAGCCAGTGCAGCGCCTCCGAGGAGCCAGCTCCTCAGCCCGAGGCCTCTCCCCCGTGCCCACCACCCAGTAAGTCAACTGCTACAGCAGTGACCTTATCAGCTGTTTCTACAACTCCCTAGTGGACTCATCTGATCTCTACCTCACATATTCTCCGTTCCTACTGCTCCCACTGTTCCCACTGCTAACTAAAAGTATCTCACCTTTCTAACCTTGTCGTTACTTAATATGCTACAAAACAAATCTGGCTGAGATGGACTCACTGGACTTGTACATTGTTAAATACCCTAAATTTAAGGTTTGGTGTCAATATTAAAAGGGGTCATATGATACATGTTATTTGTTTTATGAATTGTCTACTCAGACATGGGCAGCGGTTTTGCTGCTCAAATGTGACCCTGGACCACAAAACCAGTCTTAAGTCGCTGGAGAATATTTGTAGCAATAGCCAAAAATACATTGTATGGGTCAAAATTATTGATTTTTCTTTTATGCCAAAAATCATTAGGATATTAAGTAAAGATCATGTTCCATGAAGATATTTAGTAAATTTCTTACTGTAAATATATCAAAACTTCATTTTTGATTAGTAATATGCATTGCTAAGAACTTCATTTGGACAACTTTAAAGGCGATTTTCTCAATATTTAGATTTTTTTGCACCTTCAGATTCCAGATTTTCAAATAGTTGTATCTCGGCCAAATATTGTCCGATTCTAACAAACCATACATCAATGGAAAGCGTATTCATTCAGCTTTCGTGTGATGTATAAAGCTCAATTTTGAAAAATTGACACTTAAGACTGGTTTTGTGGTCCAGGGTCACAAATGGGATGCATAAAACGATATGATTTGAGTATACTGAATACTGTATTTAAAGTATTCATCTGTGTCTGTGTGATGCAGGAAGATTGTGAGCATTTGGATTGAGTCGTTTCAGTAAATTCTCTTTTTGTACTGAGGAGAAAGTAAGAGTTAAAATTTAAGTTACAGTGTGTTTTGTAGTATATGAAGCTTTTTTATATCTCAAAACAATCAAGGAATATTAGATTCCTTATGATATGACCCCTTTGAGACAATAATATAATAAGTCACTGCAGTACTCAAAAATAAAATGCACGACACATGATCGGCTGTAATCCGCATTGTACACTTATTAGCTCAATCAAGGACAGAGATTGTCACCTAATTTTGAGTCTCTCGCAGTCCACCATTTTTGCCCTTTACTCATGTACATCCTCACCTCTGACATGGAAAGAATTGCACTGACCTTCTCAGTCAGAGTGACCTTTTCATTTATTTATCTGTGTGACACTGAATACTTTGAGTGTGACAGATGAGCAGAGGGCCCGTGCTGGGACTGTACACGACAGACATCTCTCAACACATGCACATACTGTGCATAGATCTACTCCGTGTGGTTATCCTTTTGTGTTCTGCATTAACTCCTACTGCTTATGCTGCTGTTGTATATAGATTACTGCCACTGTCATAACACAGGCTGTATCGTCTTTGCATCTCTGTCTGTCTTGGCTGTATGTTTAGTTCAGAGACTGCTCAAACCACTGAACCAGACTGCTGCAGGTTTCTGTTTAAAAAACCCATGAGATCTGCCACCATCTGCTGGACTGTTAAAACAAACGCTACCAGCTCTCTGATTCAGTATGCTGCAGTATTGCTACTGTAATCCTCTAGATAATTTCATACATATTTATCAACTCTGCCAGAGTATGTTTTCTGTTCATTAATCAAATTCAGCAATCATCTAATTACTGAAATGGTTTCTGCAGTGTTTTCTGTGTGGCATGCAGTGAATAGCAGTGCATTGGTTTAATTGGTTCATTTGCAGTAGCTTGATATTTTATGTTGCATATCATATAATCTTAGTCAGTGGTTCTCAGCCTTTTTAACTCAAAGGTCCCCATTGTCATTGTCCAACACAATATCCCATTATAGGATATATAACATGATATTCTATTATAGGATGGTTTACAGTACATCTTGTTTTTGTGTTTATTTTTTAGAATTTAAATTTAAATTTTGGTTTTAACATATTGTTGTTGATAATTTATTAATTTTATTTTCTACTTACTAAATAATACTTATAAGTCATAACCCCCAAGTCACCGAACCACTGATCTAGATGTATGAATTAGTGACTGTGAATGTTTGGAGCAGAATACTAGCTTACTACTAACTAAATATCATGTAGCATACACTGTCTTTTTTAAGCCTAATTTTTAAAGTTAAAAATGGAAATAAAATTAAATCTAAAAGAAGTAAATCATTTTAATCTCATTTTCAGGTCAGATAATGAGTCAAGAAATTAAAACGATTCATTTCTTTTGGTTCATTTGCTATAATAGAAATGGAAGGTGAATTTGAATGCATTGCATTGTGGGATGTAGTATTCCACTCAGTAATCTCTGTCAAATGTAATATGTTATCCAGATATTTCATTATACTAAAATTTGCATATTATGCACAGTATGCATACAATATACTGAAGCTGTAGTAAGGTAGTATACTGTTCTGAAGGAAGCATGTGTCTCTAAGTAGTAGCTACTCATTTTGTTTATCATACTTTTGTTTTGCTGTGGCCTAGCATCTCTGTGTGCGTAGTCGCAGCTTTGTTTATTTGTGCCGTTGTCTTGCAGCCGATCCACCACGTGATGTTAAGAATGTTGCTTGGAGCAGTTCAGGTCAGAGCTCCTGTCCTGATTTAGAGCCTGCTGTACCTGCTCCAGCCTCCACCACACCAGGGGGCAGCAGCGTGCACAGGCAGCAGTGTAAGTCTTAGACTGTTGATTTAGTGACTGAAATTAAGTTTTTTTTCCCTAAAAGTAAGTCCTGACGTTCCCTCTGGCTTTACCAAAGTCCCTGCAGTTCATCACTCTATAACAGTCCTCTAGTGAATCATGTCCATCCATAAGGATGATGAGCTCATGCAAGTGTTAAATGTTTGTACTTTACAGTTGGGTTGTGGTTACTGAGCTGGTTGAAATCAGAAGCATTTAATAACCATTGCGTATAAGGTATTCAAGACCTCAGCTTGTGCTAAAATCAGAGTACCTAGTATAGGGCTTATCTTGAAAGACAGCACCCCATTCACAACCAATAGTATGCTGAGCTGAATGTGAGATTTCAAGAGCAGATAGTTAGGAACAAAAAGTTGGTTTGCAATTTTTAAATAATGGTTGTGGATAAAACTTGATTGTTCCTCCTATTTCTCCAAACACCAGCACGAAAGCAGGAGATCATTAAAATCACGGAGCAGCTGATTGAGGCCATCAACAATGGAGATTTTGAAGCTTACACGTAAGAACTATTTATATATGCTGTTTTGAAGTACTTGAACTAAAATCATGCTTTCTGAGGTACAACATGCATAACATGATGATTTCATAAATTTCTGGAATAGTTTTTAACCAAACTTTTGAGAAAGTACACAAATAGCCAACTATTATCTATAAACATTAACATAGCATATATAGCAAATAAAATACCTTGTATTAAATAATAGGAACAAACTCTGTATTTACAATTACGAAATAACTGCTGGTAATCATCAAAATCTTGTTTTATCAGCATTTATGGTGGGTATTGTACCTTAAAAAGCACAAGCATGTTTGCTTATAGCATGCATGAAACATTTTGTGAAATATTTAGTTTAAATAACCTGTTAGAATTACCAACAAATGAGTTGTTGACATTTTCTGTGGAATACCAATCACTTTTGTAATAATGTGCACATTTAAGTAAGATTGTCAATAGGTAAAATTAAACATTCTAAACATTTTGGGGTATTGAGTCAAAACTGAATAGTAGTTTGCATTGTCATCTCAGTAACCTTTACTGTTTCAGGAGGATCTGTGACCCTGGCCTGACTTCTTTTGAGCCCGAGGCACTTGGAAACCTGGTTGAGGGAATGGACTTCCATAAGTTCTACTTTGAGAATTGTAAGCCCCATGCTTCTTAATGTACTAGTGTCCAATAAAGTAATATACTTTTGTATACAACATGCTTTCATGCTCTATAGAATTGTATGCAGCAATTTCATATCAGTTAAAGCAGGGGTGTCCAGTCCTGCTCTTGAAGGGCCAATGTCCTGCAGAGTTTAAGAGTATTACAGCTAACCTGTTATGCTTATATAACTTGAATATGTCTTCATCTACTACCTGTGTTTGCCTACAGTGCTGAGTAAGAACAGTAAGCCTGTGCATACAACCATCCTGAACCCTCACGTGCATCTGATTGGAGAAGACGCCGCCTGCATCGCCTACATCCGACTGACGCAGTACATGGACACCCAGGGCCGGCCACGCAGCAGCCAGTCAGAGGAGACGCGTGTGTGGCACCGCCGAGATGCCAAGTGGCTCAACATCCACTTCCACTGCTCTGGAGCGCCTGCAGCACCTCTACAGTGAACCACACAGGGCAAAGGTACTGACTGACAAACAACTTAGTGTCAACACAACAAATGAAACATTATTTAGTCTTTTTTTTTTTCTGTCCCTTAGCATGCCTGAATACTAAAGCTGATTGGAGCATTTCTTCTCCGTGCACGTCTTGCCGCCTGGAGCCCGGCCAGAAGAGAACCTCTTGAAGTTTTGAAAACGTGAGGGGAAAAAATTGACACAACTAAGAAATATATTTAAAAGTGGCCACCACTTCAGTCCAACTCTAGCTAGATGTGGGCGGGCGGCCATGGCAGCAGCCCTGCCTTCTGGATGCTGCATGCTTCTAATGCCCACACTGGGGCGCTGTATTGTCTTTACCCATAATCCCATAATGTCTGCTGCCCAACATTCGGAAATGGTGTTTAAAGTATTAATAATATATTGTAAAATAT
>JAFVLL020016655.1:0-37068 GCA_021397915.2 Tor tambroides
CTGTGAAACATAAGCCGCTTTTCCATCGAAATTACCTGGAACAATATGTCCCAGGAACTTTTTCCCCCAGACCTGTTGCTGTCTGCGTTTCCATCACGGTCTAAAGTACCGAGAAGTTTAGGTAAATAGTCTGGTGACGTAACGTTAGGTCTGCGCGCATTTCTCAATACCAAATACGCAAATTTCGGACTTGCATCCTCGGTAGTTCGGACTTCACGAGTTAGACTCCCGCGGACGGAACGACGCAAGTCCGGTAATTCTGCAAAGAGCAGCGTACTTGATAACATCAGTCAGCTCGCCTCGGCTGCTGCAATCGTCCTCATTGTATTTACAGACGAAATATATCAAACACCACTGCCTCTTTTCATTTTCATTTAAACATATTAATAGCCGCAGAAATGTAGTTCAGGGAACGTACATACATTACAATGAAACGAAATATTATATCAAACACTGCCTGTTTTCATTTTAACATATTAATGGAACAATAGAATAAAGACCAAAGATTACCTGTTAGATTTACCCAAAAGGAATTATATCTTATGTTAGTTTAACCACTACAGAGACATCAGAGCCAGCGGCAAATATCAGAAGGACTAGCCGAGGTTATGCTCCTCTCCTCGGGATACATTAGCACTGAGCGCCCGGTGATCGCGTGGAACTCACGTTTCCGAAATCAGTGAAGCACATTTTCAAATAGGCGCTGTTTTTATAAATAAACCGCAGATTTGAGTTTTAAACAACTACATTCTCGCCTGAAATACAGTGTCCAGTGTAGGCAGGCTTTAGCTCTTGCGGCGTGCCACGTCCGGTGTAGACACGGTGTTACTCACCTATCGGGAAGAAACAAAGCAACCTCGGCGTCTGATCGCAGGCCTTCCGCTCCTCGAGTTCTCTCCAGCGCTGGAAAGCTGATCCGATATTTACACGAGTCCTACTTCTTGCCTTATCGGCCCCGACTCCGTTTTCTAAAACGGTTTTGAAAAATTGCTTACCCTGCCTTTAATATTTACTTATAAACCTGCTCTGAAACAGCTTAAAATTGTTATTTATTGACCTGAGGAATCATTATTTTTACTATCCTGACATTATAGTCTATTTACAGATTTATGATTTATATCGGCATGCATATTCACTATACAATATCAGACATAATCCAAAGACAAACTAAAGGGATGCAGCAGATGATTGGAAGAATCCAGCTGAAAATAAGGAGAGGGAGGATGGGAAGGCTGCTGGACATAAGTACAGTACACAGACAGATGGTACAGTTCTGCCCCTCCAGCAGGGTGGAAGCCGCCTCAATAACAGGGACTGAGCTGCTCAGATTGTTTACCAACCTGAACGGAAAGGAAGCCACTTGCACAAGATTAAAGAACAAAATCAAACCCTCCTGCATGGAAGACTAGACTAGTACTACAAACCTCACCATGTCATGCTAATATTGTGAGTGTGTGTGTGTGTGTGTGTGTGTGTGTGTGTGTGTGTGTGTGAGAGAGAGAGAATATTTGTGTAGCAGGTTATTCTGTGCTGTCTCCATAAACTCCTGTTCCATTTCTCGCTCTGTGGTCATGTGTGCACAGATGCTTCCATGCCAAAATAAACTGACTATACAGCTGTTTTAAAGTATCACTTCAACAGAGAAACTAGAGTTCACATTTATTATATTTATTAAAAATAACAAAATAAAAAAAATGTAAAAACTATTTTTCTTTCTTTACAATGCTAATAAAAATGGTTTACACTGTCAAGCTCCAAAAATAACAAAAAAGCACCATTAAAAAGTTGTACATACTCTCAATATTCCAAGTCTCCTGAAGCCATATAATAAATTTCAGTCAGTTCCTCACTAATCATCTCTATCACACTTTTGAAATATATGATAAAAAATACCAGGTTTGATGAAAAGAAAACCCCACTGAACAGCATGCAGCAAGTCTGAATAAATACGGAACCACAAATGAGATTTGAGAGTAAACTATTTTCAGTCTGGTCAGGGTCATGATAATATAGGATGACATGATCATAAGTAACTATTTCTTTCATTTCAGTTCCAGGAAGTGAATAGTTTTAGGCCGACAAACACATGATTGCACCATCTCTGTGGTGCAACAAATCCTGCAAGATGCCAGGGCTTTTTTACGTTCCACCCCATCTGTTTAACTACAGATGAAAAGGGGCAGCGTAAAGCTGAAAGCACAAGGATAACCACAGTGAAAATCTTATCCAGGATCAGATTTGACCTGGGATCAGGTTTACCCAGCTTACTTATCTCTGCAAAACTAATGATTTGCTGTTTACAAAAGAAGCGTGAGGAAGAGCACACACACTTTATAGACTGATCAAAACACATATGATGGCAAACTAAAGCAATACGCTCATTAAAATTCCCATGCACAGTCTATGAAAGCAGGATGGGTTAACCCGCGATAACATGCAGAACAAAAGCAGGAAGGGTCTGGAAATGCTGAACACAGATGACACCTCCCCGTCTCATATCCAGATGGAGGAAGCCACCACACGTGCCTCTGCCATGGCCTACAGAACCGATCGGAGGCCAGGCTCCACGTTTAATCTGATTATGGATTCGGTGCCAGCTGTACAGAGCAGAGCAGGGATAACAGAGGGTTAACTCAGTATGCAGAGCTCACAGACAACACAGACAGAGCAAGACTAGAGAGAGAGAGAGAGAGAGAGAGAGAGAGAGAGAGAGAGAGGGAATGTTTTTAATGGGAACAGTTAGAGGGTCAGCTCTGGTCTGCCTGGCCATGCACAAGGGATGAGGCTTGTACTGACTCCAAAATCATGCAGGCAGCAGGGGTGTTATATAACTGCGTTCAGTCAGACGCTCGGGGAGATGAGAGCTGCCTGCCTGGTTGTTGAACCCTGCACAACTAGATTAGGGTCTGGAAAAGCAGTTAGGCTGGGCCAGGCACGTCCAGGATTTGACCGGTTTATGTAAGACTATGGAAATGCCTGAAAATGGAAAATAAGGAGGCTGCAAAATTCCTTGTTGCTAAACAAGTGCTGGAATGTGGCCATCGGAGTCGTTGAGAGTACTGTGTAGCACAAGCAAACCCCTGGTGAATAAATCTACTGTATTTTCTGGAAAACAAGTCGCATCTGACTATAAAAGTCACAATGGGTCAAAATTGTAATGCTGAGTGAAAAAACAGATACATCGCATCGGTGTACAAGTCACATTTTATTATTACATTCAGTCATAATGTAAAATACTGGAAAATAAAACATTTACAAACACTTATTAAGATTTCAGTTCCCCTCACTCCACAGAGAAAAAAATAAATAAATAAATAAAATAAAAAAACTTTAATTGCATTCAGAACAGAACATGAATGAAAATTTTAAGATCAAAACAAACATAAATTATAGTAGCATTCATGATAAACAAAATTTCATTATAGCCTAAAAAAAATTTATTTAAAGCAAAAATGTGGGAAATGCACTTTACAAATAAATTTTGGCTCATATACCTCTCTCATTCGATACAAATCCAAATGGGCACACTTTGTGAATGTTTTGCATGCTTGCCATTAATTGCATTACATGGGCTGCTCTCAGGCCTGGACTGGCCATCGGGAGCACCGGAGCATTATTATTTTATTAATATTTTATATTTATGCCTTCTCAATGTATCAAAGTGATCATTTCCGATTTTTGCATTCTGTAATAAGTCAATAATAAATCATAAATCGTTTAGTCTTGACTGGCAGCGCCACACTAATCTCCTCACGTTTGTTCCGCGCTTCCGTCAAACGGTTCCGAACAGAACTGATGCGCTGGACTCATTCTAATATGCTGATTTGCTGCTCAAAAAACATTTTTTATTATTATTATGTTGAAAATTATACTGACTCCAAGCTTTTGGTATAGTATATATAGTGTGGTATAATGTTACAAAAGCTTTTTATTTCAGATAAATCCTGATCTTTGGATCTTTCTATTCATCAAAGAATCCTGAAGTACTCAACTGTTTTAAACATTGATAATAATTATTAATAATAATAATAATAATAATAATAATAATAATAATAATAATAATGTTTCTTGAACAGCAAATCAGCATATTAAAATGATTTCTGAAGGATCATGTGACACTGAAGACTGGAGTAATGATGATCAAAATTCAGCTTTGATCACAGTAAAAAATTATAGGTTAAAATATATTCAAATCGAAAGCAGTTATTTAAGGGTACGAATTACTACTACTACTACTACTACTACTACTACTACTACTATGTACCTATCACGGGTAAAAAAAAAAAAAGGTACAAAGATGTCTTTTAAGAGTACTGCTCCAGTGACAAGCTGTTGTACCCCAAAAGGTACAATTTTGGCCCTTTTTTTTTTCTGTGTGGCCTAGATGAGTATAAGATTTTCCGGCCTGAAATTGCATTCCAGTCCGGCCCTGGCTGCTCTGGAATATAAGTCACAGCATGCTTTAGGAGTAGGGATAGATCAGAACTAGTTGTCAGACAATAAAAAAAGTCATTTTAAGTTGATTTTGTTGCAGTGCAAGTTTAATATCAACAGACGTTTTTTTTATTTTAAACATCAGAAACAATCACTTCACATGCTGATGTGTGAAAAATGACCTTAATATTATGCATAATCCATAGGTCCCCATGATAGTTTTGTAGAATGAAAGGCTATATTCCCTGCTGAAGGGCTGCACTATGGGTGGAAATTGGGAAACTTTATCAGAACTGAATTATTTCTAACATTCAGTTCTATTAATAGTTGGAACATCTGTTTTCCTCTGCTGATGTGGACAGAACATTGCACTGAAATATGCAGTACATGTATCAGAGCCACCTGAAACTCTGCCGTTGTCATGACAATCAATGCATGTTCAATTTTCTGTCTGCTGCGCATGAGAATCAACAAACAGCTTTTAAGCATGTGACTCATCGCCAAATATATTATGCATAATACAGTTTATTTTTGATTACAGTTCTTTTGTCTGAAATCAAAAATGATGTCATTTCACAATGTTGCAGAGGATGAATGCAATAAGTAGTGTTTTATAACCACTGTCCTTACATTCTTCCTTAACATTAAGCTGATGGAATTCATTGATTGCAAACTGCATTGAAACCGCAAGCCTGTGGAATGCACAACAGCGCCACATCTTGACTTTGAAACGTGTAGCACTTATATTTATTAAATTAAATCACCGCTTTTTGAGGTTTAATAAATCACATTTGACTATATTGCAATTACTGTTTTTCTGGCCCCAAATTTAACATCTTAAAATCATAATTAAGACTTTATCACCCTAAACATGATCAAACTGAATTTAAGACAAGGACCCCAGGAACCCTGAACGTACGGTCCACATCCTTTATTTTTACCGTCCATTAATTGCTAAGCAATGTGTCTGATAATGTCAGGGGTACTCGTCGCTGAACCAGCCAATTATACTGAGTGATCAGACAACCCAGCAACAATCAAACATTTTGACAGCTTTACACCTTATTTGTGGAGCCGTTTTGGGAAAATTAATGAATGTTAAAAAAAAAGAAGAAGAAAAAAGAAAATCACTACACCTTAAAACCAACCCAGAGGAAAAGTCATTGAAGAATGAAGTGAACATGCTGAAGAGCACACATGGATCTCTAAGGCGACTACTCGTAGGCATACAAAAAAAAAACACGAATGTGCAGACATTACGATATGTAAGAGCTGGTTGCTATGCAACTAACTGCACATAGGCCAGAACGCTCAGTCTTTATCTTTCTCTCCATTCTGGCTTTCTTTCAAAAGGACAATGTCTGCTCCGAATGCCTGGGGAACGTGGCGAGCTGCTGGACTCGCTGTGGGTCAGTGAATTTACTGGACTCGTCAGAGAGCAGAGCGGAGCGGGTGGATTATAAAAGAACTGAACTGAAGTGACCCTGTCTAACAGTCACTGATTCTCCTTGTGCATGAGAATCAAGCCTGGGACACTTCGCATTGAACACTTAAAAGGGTAGCTCAGCCAAAAATCACAAGTGTATTTCATAACTTCACGCACTTGTAGAACGTTTAAGAGAAAGAAATGTAGCCAAATGTTGACCCTGTTCTTTTCACACTAAAAATCCTTTCTCTGCTGCAACAGCTTTCATATTTTATTTGTACTTTCAAATATTCATACTGGGAAAAGTTATGAGACACACAGGAGTTGAATCACTGACGTCAAAACTGACATGGCAAATCAAGTTTAAATTTAGACATCCATTAATAGTTAGTCAGTTCCAGAATAGAAGAGTAACTTAACTCTCAAATAACTTAAATTTCAGTCTATTTCAGGCGCTTCAGTCTAAATTTCAGTTATTATATGGCTTCTGAAAAGCACAGAGCCATTTTTATTTTTAATGAAGCCTGAGAGATTTCTGTCCTTCCACTGAAAGTTCATTCCACCAAAACGTTGAAGTCACAAGTAATCTATTAGAATCGAGCAGTTTGATCAAAGTGTTTTATATGATGAACATATTCAATTTAGGCTAATCAAATATGGTAAACGGAAGCTCAAAAGTACTTGATACACAAGAAACAAAGTATGTTCTCGCATTTGATGCAAACACATTTGAGCCTGCACAAGAACAAGTGAGGTTTGTTCTTGTGCATCAAGCAAGTACGACTGATCTTCTGTTCACTATATTTGATGTGCTCCACCTATTTTAATATGTTTATCATAGAAAGTAGGGCTGGGCGATATGGCCTAAAAAAAAAATCCCCAATTTTTTCACAAAAAATCCGATTTACGATTTAAATCGATTTTTTTTTCCCCCTACTTAAAATCAATCTGCAGATGACAAAGAAATTGTTCAAAACAAGTTCTAACTTTATTTTGTTTTGATTTTCCCTCTGGGATTTGATCTGGATTCCCCCCTTGGGGTTAAAGTGCAATCAGAAACAACAAGCCAAAAAGACAGTGAAAAATGTAACGTAAAATGACGTAACATGACATAAAATGTAACGTAACATAAGACATAAAATTATGTGATGCCCTTTGGCCTGAATCCGTATTCAGAAAGGCACTGAAAACAAATAACGATTGCTAACGGTTGCCTGTTACATTACCAGTGTTTCCCACAGACTTGGACTCTATTTGTGGCGGCATATATGCAAATTCATTCTCTGCCAGCAGGAGGCGCTTTTAGAGCTCGGAGAGATAGCGGTTTCCCCGGTAACGCTGTACACAAATTAGCGCTCTGCTCACAAATACTGCTTTATCAGACATTATATGCAAGATGAAATGAAAATGACATCCAAAATTTTCTGAAGACAGTCGGGTTCCTTCAGAAATGCAGTGATATATAAAGACACCCACACTGTGTTTCGATTTTGAAACGTGCAGTGCTTGTTTATTCAACGAAGTCAAAGCTTTTTGAAAAAAATATATATATATCTATTTGTGGCGGTCGTTTTGATATTGTGGCAGGCCACCACAAATAAATCAATGGGAAACACTGCATTACAGTACATAAAATTTCACTTACCACATAAACAGAGTAAGGAGAGATGACTGAGGACGATGACAAATGATTTGCAGATCCTGAGCACCATGACAAACATCTAATTCTGTACAATGTGTGGTAATACTGCCGCTCTGTAGTATAAAGGCCCTTTCACACGGGACGCGGCAAGCGGTGGAATCGCCGCGCGGCTGCCGCTTTCTCTCATAGTGGAAGTGTTTTGTGCAGTTGAGGCGGTGCTGGGGTCGCGGTCTCAGGGCGGACGTTACCATAGTTACAAACAACAAATCACATTTGTATGTCCTAAACTAAATAAATAAAACAATGCAAGTTTTGTGTTGGTGTTATTTGCTATTTATCATTTTATGGGAGCGTCTACTAGCGTTTTCATTAACAAACTCCATACACTCACACTGTGGATTTTTTTAAAATTATACCTCTGAGATTTTGATGGATCACACAACTCCAGGAATTCCAGTAGGATTTACAGCGATCTTCATCATGTTTTCAACACTCCGACATGAGCTTAGTGAAATGTTACAAATTGGTTGTTAATAATCAGTTATCTGATTATTATCTGAGCCCAAACTACACTCAGTTGCAAAGTGATGCTTTTGGTCCATGATATTGGTACAGATTCTGTGTAACGAACAATTCCTTGGGCCTGTATATTTCAAGTTGGAAAAGACATTTAGTTCCCACTTTAAGTAAACCTTAGTTCCCAGGTCGACCTGATCATCTACAAGGTGGATTAAACAGCTGATAAAGTCAAGAAAAGACGAGACAAACACATGACAGAACGACTGAAATGTTAAAACGTAGGAAAAAAAATAAAATGATAATAATAAAATAAAACACTTTTATTCTGTGGCACCTAAAAAAAATAATTTGGCGCCTATGTTTTTCTCTAATACAAGCCAATGGCTCCTTACTCGATTTTTTTGTCTGGAGCCCTGATTCTAACAACATTATAAATGCACTTTTTAATAACCAACTGGAGACAATTAAATGATATAAAGAATCACCTGTGCTTTAATAATATGTCAATGTGTAGATTAGGTAAGCACACACAGAAGAACAAAGAAAATGTGAAAAACAAGCTCATAACAAGCCCAGTGACATTTCAGAGAGCTCACAGAAAGACGCTTTCATCAATAAATGACTTCTAAAAGCACGTCTGCACGTCCTCCCCGCCGCTTCAGACAGTAGAGTGATTATCATTCACCGCGCCATGTTAGTGTGTACGCTGGAAAATCTGCCCCTCACTAACAGCAGCAGGACTTCCCTGACTGGCTGGGCCCGGACCACTGCAGTCCAATCACTGCGGGCCCAGACACCGCTCTGCTAGCGCCGATCGCAAACCTCGCAAAACCAGAAATCTGCCTTTCAAATCACTGGAGCAGAGAGAGAGAGCGCGCTGGAGTGAGGCGGATTTAGTAATATTTTCAGGGGTTTTTCTTTTATCAGATTAACGTGGAGGAAAGCTTCTTTTGCGGCATGGAGTGCAGAAGCACCAGCAGCTTTTGTCTTGTAGACGCCATCCTCGCGGTGAGCAGAGAACAATACGAAGCGACGGAGATGATGAAATGAGATGTTAATGTCACTCAAACTATAGCCTGTGGGGACCGTCCCCCTAGTGTTGATCCCTTTAAACATAAAAGAGACAAAAATAACAATGTACAAGTTGAGTAAACCTGCGCTGCTGCAGATATCACAGTGTCCTCATTTCCCCTGCCTGTCATGGACCGCCACATCTTTTCTACATCTGTCACATTCATGCACGCACACACACTCTCATGGGCCAGGCAGAATCCTGTGTTCCTCAGAGCCCGGGGGAAAGAGACAGGACAGTTTCTTGTTTACGCTGCTGTTTCATCATACAGCATCAGCGATCCAGCCTTGGGGCTCAATGCTATTGAACAGCTCTAAATATTACGGACAGCATTTGTTGAGAAGGCTATGGCAGCGTTTACACTGCGGGGCTTAATGCACAGATCTGATCTTTTGTCTATATCCAATTTTGTCCTGCCTGCTGTGTTTAATTAAGTTTTAATTGCAGATATTTTGTAAATATTTGTCAAATTTACTAGCAATTTCTAGTAGAAACACCAATTTTGTCAGTGTACAATTTCCGCCTCAATAAAAAAGCTGGGAGTTTGTGCAAGCTCATACAAGCACATCTTCTTCATAATACAACATTAAGAAAAGATATATTTGTAGACAAACTTGTCATCCTCACCTTGTGGTGTATATATATTAGGGATGTGGGCTACGACTAATTTGTTTAAACAGAAGTTTTGTATCCGACTAGTCGACTAGTCTAAAAGCTAGAAACCCCCAATATGACAAGAGAAAAAAACTGTGTGGGTGTCTATATAACAGCCTACACTTGAAATACTTAATCTTTGAATCACACTGTCAAATCCCTCAATGAATTCTGCAAAAAATAGGTCACGATTATGCCGTATGCTTGCCTCGCGTTATCATCATTTAATTTTAGGCGGTCGTTAAACAGAAAAAAAGGAAGAGCATACACTCAACATAAACCAGTGCATAGCTCATTTATTCAGATCGGCTAGAACAATACAGAAATGGAAAATCAATCAATAGACTGACAGAATTCTTCATATTCATATAACGTTAGCCAACATACTAAAACACAAGTCAAAAACAATACGAAAGTTTATCAAGGAATAGCATTAAAACGGCTTCATTCAAGCATTAAAAATACTTCATGTTGGCTATATTGTCTAAAAACAAAACAATGCTCGTTTTACTTACTCAGACCATGCGCATTTGTTCAGTGAATTTAACATGTTAACATGGTCTGGCAAAAGACGGGACTAGAGGCAATTCTGCACTAAAAACGACAGGAACTGAAGTCACAGGTAAGCAGAGAGATAACTATGCAGACAGTTTCGAAAAGAGCCTGGAAATCCCGCACCACCACCGAAGTGAGTCTTCGTTTAGACTAGAGGAATAGACAGCGCGGATGGGATCGCGGACCGCAGCGACGAGTTGTAGTTTATGACATGACATTTGCTGGCTTTGGCTGGCCTCCAAGCTAACGCATACGTGCCTGTATTGAATATGATTAACTTTGCTGGAGCGATGCACAATGTAAGACAATCTGACATTACACAGTTTACACAAAACTTTTCCATTTCCTTCTAATTAAAAAAAATAATCCCACACCTTGCCTTTCGCTTGGTCATTTTGAGCTCGCCGCAACTGACATGAAGAAAACCCATGCGAGTTTCCGCCCAGATACGCTTTTAAAAAAATGTTTATATTTAAATATTTTGATATGTATTCTTTTTCAAAAGTTTTATTTTAACTTATTTAAAATGTTTTAAATGTAACGTTAAAATGATGGCAATTTGAACGATAAAATCATCATGTCTTTTTTTCTCTCGTGTAATCGCCTATTGTTTTCAGTGTCGACTAGTAGGAGCTGTACAGTTTAGTTGACTAGACCCGTACATCCCTTATATAGGGCCCTATGATTTCCGCGATGCAGAAAACACGGACGGAATCGCGGAATCCAGTCATAAAAACGGAATTTACAGTTTAACGCGGAATGTCACGGAATTTGTCAAAGTTTGGATGAATTAATCAAAAGTAGGTCATTACACTTAAATCAAATCGTGATATCGACTAGTATCTGTCAATATTAAGCCGCAAAAGTCGATTTAAATATGAATCCTGCATGTTCTGCGAGTCTCTGTATGAATGGAGCAGACGCGCGGTTCTGTTTACTATATACACAGCGCGCGTGGTGCTTGCATTGATTTCAGCGTCTGCCGTCTCAATGAGCACATAAATACATTAACAATATCTCCAAAACTGCTCTGAGAGTCACTTTACGAGCATTTTACCATTTCATTTGAGTAAAACTAGCGTCATATCATATACACACAGAACTTTAAAGGTATTCACGGCAACCCGTCAAAATAAAAGTTCGGTTTAACTTAAAGACATTGTGCCAGAAATAGGCAATATTACTATTATTTAGTAGAATGTACAAAATACTACTACTACTGTTGAAAAATAATAAAACTTTATTTTTTAAGAAATAATGACAAAATATTTTAATTTTAATAGTAAATCCCCTTTATTTGCCAAAAAATTTAATGTTTAATTTTCATTAATTAAAATATAAATTAAATCAATGTTTTATGCCTTCATCTGATAACCAGTAAAATTTAAATACACAACACAGAATTGCTGAGGGGGAAAAACATTTCATAAGGCTACTGTAAGAATAAATAAAAATTGTTTGTATGCATTCAAATAATTAGACACGCTAAAACACAGAATTTGGTAACAATAAAACAAAGTGAGAAAAAAATAATACATTTCATACGGCCCTAAACGTCATTTTTGTTACACTTTTAATAAATTAATGTTAAATTCTATAAGTTTCATGATTTTAATTAATTAGACATGCTTTTGAGTAATACAATTTAATTTGACCATTAAAAAGGAGTCCAGAAAAATTAAAACGGAAAAAAAAAAACGAAATCCAGAAAAATTCAAACGGAAAAAACAGATTTAGAAAAAAATAAAACGGAATTTGGGAAAAATCAAAAACGGATTTCATAGGGCCTATATATATATTGGGGCTGTCAAGCGATTGTCGCGATTAATGCATTAAAATAAAAGTTTTTGTTTACACAATATATGTGTGTCTTCTGTATATATTTATTTTGTATATATAAGACCACACGCATACAATATATATTTTGAAAATATTTACATGTATTTAAAGTTTATATTTATATTCATATAATTTATATTATATAAAAATATATTTAATATATAAATATAACATATTTCTTAAATATATACATGCATGTGTTTGTATTTATATATACATAATAAATATACACAGTATACACACATATATTATGTAAACAAAGCTTTATTTGGGATACGATTAATAGATTAATTTTATTAACATAATATATATATATATATATATATATATGTATATATATATATATATATATATATATATATATCTCGGATATATCTGATTTATAACCACATTTAGAAGTGGTGATTTGTGTTGCATCCGATCTGTATCCGATGTGAGTAAAAAAAAAATAATAATTAAAAAAAGTGAAGATTAGATTATTATTTTTTTCCTCAGCATAAATGCAGCCTATATTGAGGTCTCGTGTCAATATACAATATACTCACGTAAATTTTATACCTCCCCAAATACCACTGATCACTAGCAATAGAAATTAGCACCTCGTGGTTCATGGCTGAAATGTAAAATCTTATTTTTTAATTAAAACAATAAGAACTACATCTACACGAGGCAGAAAACTGCATTTTCCAAACCCTGTCATGGAGTTTTTAACATCACTAATAGTCACATCTACATAACTGATACAAGACTCCATTGGAAGAAAGGGCGTTTACCATATCATTCAACAGTCACTGGCATTTAAATGGACATGTATATATGTTAGCATCTGAGCTAACAAAGGAAAGCTTACGGAAAACTGCTTGTGGTGCAAGACTGCTAACCACATGAGAGCTCTTTTAATTGTAACAGATTTTACTGGTTTCATTTTAGGGGTTTTTGCTAAACTAAAACAGCTCAAGATTTAAACAGGACGTGCATACATAATTTCACCATATTAATTCCCATCTGGCGTATTAGCATGCAAACCAGGAACCGAACGGTTTACGAGCTGCGTGCTCTATTCAGACTCCACGGTGAAACCACATTACACACAAATCTCTTCAGTTGTAAGATTTTATCTAACAAACCTCAACTCACTGTACTTCCTGTCTACAAACTCGCTGACAAAGACAGCGCAACAAAAATAACAACAAACACAGCTATGTGTTGAGAGAAAACGCTCTGCTGTGACCCGAGGGAACATCTGCAGCGAGAGCACGCTCCGTACTTTCTCCAGATTAAAACAATGTCTTTGTTTACCACCTTTCCGCTAAAGCCCCGCCTCACACACGCTTTCTTCCTCCCACATGAAAACAGAGATTGGTCAACACTGCGGCGCTGCTGAGCTCAGCTGCAGACGAGACACTGTGGGGCAAATGCTGTCAGATGTCCTTCAGAAGAAGAAACAGACCCTCTCAAACACACAACGTTATGATGACAGTCACATGTAATATGTGAAAGCAAAGGTAAAATCACAACTTAAAGATGCTAAAAGACATTAATGTTTAATACAGATTTGCATTTACACAAAGCAGTGCAGCAAAAGAATAGCACTAGTTTTAAGCCTGCAGAAATTCCCAACTCAGTGAATTGGAATTGGCAATCTGAATTTGACCTATGCAAATATCACTATAAGGTCATTGTTTTCAAATTTTTAAATATATACATAGACATCTGCACAAAAAAAAAAAAAAAAAAATAGATAAAACACCAAAAACCACAATAATTCTGTCTTCAAGTAAAAGGTAATTTACTTTAGGCTTTTTACAGTTGCCAAGCAATGTAGTGTAATAATATTGGTAATATTTGCATTTGGTGAATTCAATGGCTTCAAATATTGCTCAACAAATGAGATTTCAGAGCCATAAAATAAAAAAAATTACCAAAGAACTCTGTGTCCAGATGTCACTTTCACACAGAATAAATAATCTCAGTCCTCTCATCTATAAAACATTATTATTGAATAACATGCTATCCAAATGATCTTTCATCTGATGGACTGAGCCCATGCAACAAAAACAAACACCACATGAAACAGCTGAGGACACTGTCCCACATGTCACCCGAAACAACATGTCTCGCTGTAGACAAACAGTGACCAGAGAAACAGGGAGCGTCCCAAAATAAACAAACAAAAGTAGGTCAAGTCTGTTGAGCTTATCTATCAGCCATAGAGCTCAGAGTTCCCGGACCGCAGCAAACACAGCCATCAAGTGACACATCCTCACCGTCTCGCTGATACTATAGAGATAGTGCTGCACTTACATAAGAGAAGAGCATGTCACACTCTCACTAGAGCATGTGCTTTGACATCAACTGAGATTAACAGCACCTTGAGCAGAAATGCAGACAGAGACAAGGAACAAAAGGCCACTGAAGAGACAGACACACGCTCATCTTCTTTCTTTGTCTTTGTAAGCACTCTGTATGATTTTACTCACTGAAAAGCAAGAGAATGTGGTGAGGCACACAGATGAAAGACAGCATTAGAGGAAAAAAGCAATAAACCATAAAGCAGAGCACCTAAAGAAATTTGAAAGAAAATGTAGATGTTCCCTGCAAAAGTCGATACCACAATGTGAGAGTTTTGTCATCCGCTGAGCAAAAATTTCAAACAGATTTATTTAGAAAAACAATAACACATCTCTGCTCAACAAGTGTTTGTGTAGTTCACTAAACTTAGTATAAGCAATTGTACCAGTGATACTGGACTTCCACACTAAATAATTAAAGTCATTAAAACTCAAAGCAGTATGAATTGGTGTTTAAAAACAAGCCAATTTACCTGTGAAAAACTTCATTACCCATAATCCCGAAGAGATTCACTGTTACCATAGAAACAAAAACTTCAGCTCAGCAGATTGCTGCCTCCATTCAGTGCTTTTTCACAGCTTTTGTACAGTTTTATACAATTGACTACACACAGAATTATGTCAAAATTACTGTCTTGGCAAGTTATCACACAGACAGTGCATCCATTTATCAGGTCTGAAAATGATGGCAGCCCACTATACTGATGTATTTGCCATTGATCTTAACAAAAATTTGTCTTTGATCTTATTATGTCTTTGACAAAATAAAACAAAAATATATAGATTGTGATATATACACATACATACATACACACACACACACACATATATACATATATATATATATATATATATATACACATATACAGGTGCTGGTCATATAATTAGAATATCATCAAAAAGTTGATTTATTTCACTAATTCCATTCAAAAAGTGAAACTTGTATAATGTATACATTCATTCCACACAGACTGATATATTTCAAGTGTTTATTTCTTTTAATTTTGATGATTAAGCTGACAACTAATGAAAACCCCAAATTCAGTATCTCAGAAAATTAGGAGAAATATTGTGAAAGGTTCAATATTGAAGACACCTGGTACTTACACTCTAATCAGCTAATTAACTCCAAAAACACCTGCAAAGGCCTTTAAATGGTCTCTCAGTCTGATTCTGTAGGCTACAAATGTGGGAAGACTGCTGACTTGACAGGTGACTCAAAAATGACCATGACACATGCAAGGGCAAGACACAAAGAGTCATTGCAAAGAGGTAGCTGTTCACAGGGCTCTGTGTCAAGCACATTAATAGAGAGGCGAAGGGAAGGAAAAGATGTGGTAGAAAAAAGTGTACAAGCAATAGGGATAACCGCACCCTGGAGAGGATTGTGAGCAAAACCCATTCAGAAATGTGGGGGAGATTCACAAAGAGTGGACTGCAGCTGGGTCAGTGCTTCAGAACCTACGCACAGACGTATGCAAGACATGGGTTTCAGCTGTCGCATTCCTTGTGTCAAGCCACTCTTGAACAACAGACAGCATCAGAAGCGTCTCGCTTGGGCCAAAGACAAAAAGGACTGGACCGCTGCTGAGTGGTCCAAAGTTATGTTTTCTGATAAAAGTAAATTTTGCATTTCCTTTGGAAATCAGGGTCCCAGAGTCTGGAAGCAGAGAGAAGAGGCACAGAATCCACGTTGCTTGAGGTCCAGTGTAAAGTTTCCACAGTCAGTGATGGTTTGGGGTGGCATGTCATCTGCTGGTGTTGGTCCACTGTGTTTTCTGAGGTCCAAGGTCAACACAGCCGTATACCAGAAGTTTGAGCACTGTGCTTCCTGCTGCTGACCAACTTTATGGAGGTAAATTTCATTTTCCAGCAGGACTTGGCACCACCACAGTGCCAAAGCTATAAGTACCTGGTTTAAGGACCATGTCGCCTCCCTGTTCTTAATTGGCCAGCAAACTCGCCTGACCCAACCCGCCCCATAGAAAATCTATGGGAGTGGCAATGAAAGGAGAAAATCACGATATCTCCAGACCCAACAATGCAGAAGAGCTGAAGGCCACTATCAGAGCAACCTGGGCTCTCATAACACCTGAGCAGTGCCACAGACTGATGACTCCCTTGCCGCATTGCTGCAGTAATTCAGGCAAAGGAGCCCCAACTAAGTATTGAGTGCTGTACATGCTCTATTACTTTTCATGTTCATACTTTTCAGTTGGCCAAGATTTCTAAAATCTTTCTTTGTATTGGTCTTAAGTAATATTCAAATTTCTGAGATACTGAATTTGAGTTTTAGTAGTTGTCGTTACAATCATCAAAATTAAAAGAAATAAACACTTGAAATATATCAGTCCGTGTGGAATGGTCATACATTATACAGTTCCTTTTTGAATGGAATTAGTGAAATAAATCAACTTTTTGATGATATTCTAATTATATGACCAGCACCTGTATACATATATACATACATACAAAAGTTTTAGGCTACTAGTATTTTCACCAACTAAAAAATGGTTTTAAGTCAGTTATTTCTATCTTTTGCTGTAGTGTCAGTAGAAAATATCAGTATACATTTCCAAACATTCATTTTGCCATTAATTGTAATTAATCCAGTGAGATTTTTGTTTGCACAAGGAGTCTGAAACAGCCAGTGCTTCACAAAGAGATCTGATCTTACCATCATCCAGTTCGTCTGGAATGAAATGAAGAAACAGAACAAACTGAGACAGACTAAGTCCAGAAGAACCGTGGTAACGTCTCCAAGATGCTTCAAGAGACCTACCCACAAAGCTCCCTGAAAAACTATGCGCAAGTGCACCTAGGGCAAAAGCTGATTTTAAACACAAAGGTTTAATTTAGTTTGTTTAATTTAGTTAATAGAAGTTAATTGATAAAGAATCTATTTATGACATTATTTTTGACAGCATTCTCATTTTACACAATCTCATTTTACATTTTTACACAACTTTTAACAGTACTGTAGCTTTGCAGGTAGTTCTCTTGAAGCATCTTGAAGACATTGCCACAGTTCTTCTGGATTTAGTCTGTCTCAGTTTGTTCTGTTTCTTCATGCCATTCCAGACAGACTGGATGATGGTGAGATCAGATCTCTGTGTGGAGCACTGGCTGTTTCAGACTCCTTGTGCAAACAAAAATCTCATTGAATTATTACAATTAATGGCAAAATGAATGTTTGGCAATATATATATATATATATATATATATATATATTGTTGTTGGGCAATGAAATGAATTGTGAAATAAGATTTTGATCATATCAACCATCTCTAGTCAACATTTGCACAGTCACTGTGGTTAAGTCAACATTTTATTGGACGGAATGAGTATTTCATTCTCTCATATTAGAACAAAAATAATTAAAGAGACCTGAAAATGTCAATTCTGTGATTATTTATTCACCCTTGTGTTGTTCCAAACCACTCTTCTGCAGAGCATAAAATATATTTTGAGAAAAGTCTCAGTGTTCATTGATTTGTACAATGGAAGTCAAACAGCCAACAAAGCTGTCTGATTACCAACATTCTTTAAAATATCTTATTTAATATTAACACAACAGAGATAAAAATCATTGGAACATCAAGAGTACTTGATAACATTCATTCATTTCAAACAGTCTTGTTTAGTCTTTTTCCTTTTTCTTGCTTTAAATCAACTGCTTATTGGTTCCATACCAATAAAATGAATGAGAAAAAAGACCTCCAGAACCAAGGCCACTAAAACAAGTGGGCGTTCCCTGTTGTGCTCTATTTATGGCTCCAGGTGTGAGAGCTCAGACTTAACAGGCTCTGTTTCCTACATGTCCTTTCATAAGAATAAATGAGAGAGAAAACAAGAGAACAGAAGCGAAAGCACATGAACAGAGAAAGAATGGAGGGGAGGGGAGTATTTGTGAGTGTTGGAAACTGAAGGAATGTGTGACTGTGTGTGTGTGTGTGTGTGTGTCTGCACACTAATGCAACTCACATGAGCAGGCGTGAGAGAAAGCAGCACTCATGTGCTGTGCTCCAGCTAAAGGAAGGGGATTTCCACAGGCCCCTAACAAAGCCATCCATCCCCATCTCTCTCTGATGACCTCAGTACTGATTAACCCCCACACCTCCACACATGCTTGTGTGTTCCTGCAGACCATTTCTATGTTACTCACATGAATAATAGGGGAGACTATTACATTTACAGCATGGCCCTCCTGCCCAAATTTAATCTGATTTACTCAAGCTGACTGAGCTGCAAAACAACATGTCCATCAAATCACTAAAATGTTACATTATAAAAGAAGAAAACAGACAGAACGAGAGAAAGAGAGATATGCAAAAAGAGCGAGAAACAATCTACAAACCATCCAAAATCAGCACAAAGCTCTTCAGTAAGAGAAAATGTGCCAGTAGAGACAGGAAGTGAATTTTATGTTTAATAGAGTGCATTAGGGCCTGTGCACTTTTTCAGTGCCCTTGGTACTGAAAGTACTGCTCCCTATTCATTTTTCAGGAATTTTAAAAATTGTCCATCATTGTTTAAGTGTTATATAAACCATGAATCAAACCAACCAGCTACAAAATGAATCACAACATTACAAACTTTCATATGTAGCAAAAAATAGACAAAAAGACAAACGGTACAAGCCTGTGTACTTAATGGCTTTAATGAGAGAAAGAATTACACATTCATGAAGTACTGCAGTTGGCATAACCAAATTTAAAAAAAAAAAGCTGAAATATAAAAGTACTGATTTAACATGTTGATTTTATATATATATATATATATATATATATATATATATATATATATAGCAGAGAAACTACAATTTTAAATATTTAGGTAGGGAAACAGGGAAACTGACCGCATTATTTGCAGTGCTTCATGGGAGTGAGTGACTTGGTAGGCGCTAAAGTGTTCTTTTTCCATGAATGTTTGTTGTGATTTTATGACTGGTCAAGATTTCTCTGAAGAATAATGGGTGATATAGTTTTTCACCAGTAATTCCGCTGTTAAAAATGGTTTTAAAAAATAAGTTGAAATACTGCAGGATGAAGGTTTCAACAAAAGTATTTACAATCAATTAACAACCTCAGAACTCACAGCAAGCCTGTCTTTAAAGGTTAACAAGTTATTGTTTAAAATCAATTACCCTACAGAAAAACAACAACACCAAAAAAAACAATAAATGGGTTTTTACTTTCAGAACTCAGCTGTTGCACTCTATATAGAGTGAAAGCCAACTTCAATAATTGCAGCTCATAATATTGTAACAAAACACTCATAACTGCAGGTTAATCTATAATTAGTGGCATGTGTTATGCAAAGGACCATTATTGCTACTGCTCAGACTGTATTGCATGTTTGTACTACACATATTAAAACATTATTATTCAAATCAGGTTGAATGTTATTAAAGTATTAAAGTGGGACTCTTTTAGACTTGATGCTGGACTTGGTTCAGTAAGCCACCTAGCAACCACACACACACATGCACAATACCCAAAAAACATATTGTATCACATTAAAAACCAGTCAGAACACCTTAGCAACCACCTATCAACCCCTTTCAATTAATCCTTGCACTCACTCAAAACACCCCAGCGTCATTCATATTTTCTTCTACCAAGAATGTAGTTAGAATGTAGTTAGTAGTTAGGATTATAGTCACATTGATCAAATTCATAGGAACAGCTCTGGCATCCTGGGTGTTATTGAAAGTAAAGCTCTGTGACTGTGTGTGTGTGTGTGGGCTGGTCTGTGGGTGGTCAGAAGAGAGCGAGTGACAGGGAAGGGCACCTACATGCACACACACAGAGAGAGGTCTGTTTGTACCGAGCTCTGATCGCCCACTCAGTAGCCATATTAAAAACAATGCCGGCAATCAGCAAGCATGTGTGTTATCATGTCTGTGTTTACATCAGGGAGGTCCACTGCTGCAACAAAACAGAAATACGGTCTCCCTGACAGCCAGTTTGACACTAAAACCAGATTAAAGTGGCCCATCATAATATTGAGAACATATCAAAAGGACTTTGACATGCATCTCACATTACGACTTCTAATTGCCCATATCATTAGTCGTTTTATTGCCACAGCTTCTACGAGACGCTAGAAGACTATGATATCAGAATGTGTCAAATGGACAGCCACATTAAAATGAACTATTTCTCAATCCTCACTAACAGGATTGAGAAATATTGGCACTAAAAGCACTAAACAGAAGCATAAGCAGGGTGTCAACATGAAGAGCTCCTTTTTGAGATATTCTGCTTAGTTTAACAGTCCTCAAATAAATCAGAGATTACAACAAATTACGCAAGCAGGCAATGTCCCTCCGAAGAGAGAAAAGATACAGAACATTAAGAAAACATGCTAACAGACTGGCCAAAAATCTCACATGAATATAATAGAGCATATACACACTCCAAAATAGTGCTTAACTTTGTGGGAATGAATCTTTTTTGTAAGGAATAAAGCAGCACTCCTACTACCCTGATTTTGTGATGGTTGTCATGGCGATAGCAATTGCACCATCTTGGCATCTCATAACTGTAAACAAGAAACAAGGTTGCCAATAGTTTAACCCATGTGGTGGTTTCTATTTAGATTAAATTAATGTTTGGAAGCAGAGAGAAGTTCTATGTATGGTTTTTGCTATTAAAGTTGAAGTTTGTGTTTCATTTGTAGGGTTAATGACATGACACTCTTTAAAAAAAATCTATTAAAATTGAATTGTGAAAAAAATTATTTACACATTTTCTATAACGAACATACCACAAGCCATTTTATTTTTTAAGTGATTAAAAAAAAATAATAATAATAAAACTGAGAGAAAAACCTCTTCAGATCATCATGGCTGAGATTCAGGGACAGGAAGATTTAAAAATAAATAAATAAATAAATTTAAATATATATATATATATATATATATATATATATATATATATATATATATATTATATTATATATATATATATATATATATATATAAAGAGATATTTGAAGCGTACATGGCATTTTAATGTATTACTTGTAATTATTATCATAAATTTTGTAGACCATTTAATTTTTCCAATAGTTAATTAAAATAGTTTAATAGTTTCTGCTATGAAATGACTACTGAACTACTGCAACTGACAACTATTAAAATAAACTAAAGACATACGACAGGTAAATTATTATTATTAAATCAGAATATTAGTTTATTAATAAAGCATTTGCATGACAACAGTTAATTGTTGTATTGTGGTTTTGTCTATTAAACATTCATTTAGGGCTGTGCGATTAATCGAAATCGAATCGCAATCGCGATTTGAGACGTTGCGATTTGCTAATCGCAAAGCCTGCGATGTGGACGCGATATTACTCTGTTCCAGAGCATATGCATGACTGCCAGCCTTGAGTGACAGTCTTACTAATCAATAGAGCGAGCGCACCTCCGTTCTCCCCGATCAGCACTGCTCTAGCCAACTGCGTAAACACCCACCATTTAAAAAGGGTCAGATCGAAAGTTAGGCAAATTAAAACTAAAGAAAAACGTATGTAACTTCAGCCTCGAAATGACAGAAAACGAGCAAAAAAGGTCATTTGCAAGAGCTCAACGCATATCAAGAGCTCGGTTCTGCTTTCATTACTGGAGAATAAAAGATAAATTTTTAGATGTTTTTATTGGTAGGCTACATGAACATTATCTTACACATTTTATCTCCCCAACAGATTAATTTGAAATAAGTTTGTATTGTATGTTCGCTAATTCAGAAGACCGCGCACACAGCCAGTGTCTCTGAATGCTTCCCATCATACTCGCTCCGCTCTGCCTCACGCTGCGCATCTCCCGCGTCTCACGGACGAGCCGCACACACGCAGCCTGTCTCGTAATGCTCTTTTATACTCACGGTCTCGCGCCCGGTTCTGCTCCGCAAGTCTCTCACGAGCGCATCTGGCAATATGGACGAGGCCTGACGCACGCGCGCAACCTGTGTCAACTCGCGCCTGGCTCCGCGTTTAAAACGAATGTAAATTAAGTCTAACTGCTTGCCAATTTCACTTGGATGAAATGAAACATTCAGCACATTTCCCACTTGTTCTTAAAATCCCAAATACTTAAAAATGAATAAATCAGCCCATGTAACATGTAATACTTTAATAATTGACTAAAGAAATACAGTTCTTTATTTATAAAAAATAAACAAATCTTTCCTGTGAAATTCAGTAATTCTGTAAAAGTAGTAATACCATTATAATCTTCCCTGCAGAAAAAAACACACAAAAAAACAGTAGAACCCCTCCCAAAACACAATAGAAAATTTAATGGATTTAAGGGTTATAATGGGAATTGTATTGGTTTTAATGTAAACTATAATGGTGTCTACTGGTATTTGATGCATTCTATTGGTGGGATGTAATCTAGCAGATGGCAACCAATAGAACAACAGTAATTCCTATTGGAATCATGCCCAAAACAAAAAGGAATTTTGTAATGGTTTTTATGGAAACTATAAGAATTTCTGTGATGGTTTCTATTGTTTTTTTTGTTTTTTGTTTGTTTGTTTGTTTTTTTCAGCAGGGTAACGATACTCATACTGTGCTGCACATTATTGACAATATTGAGCTGAAGCTTGACTTTGCAAATTTAAAATCGCAAATCAAATCGCAATATCTGTCAAAAAAAATTGCAATTAGATTTTTTCCCCAAATCGCACAGCTCTACATTCATTATCTATTAAACATTCACAACGCAGTTGTCACTCCTGTAAATGACCAAACTCTGTGTGTACATTACAATTAAACACTCTGAAGCGTGACAACCATGTTGAACTGCAGTGTGTATGTATGTGTCCATAGATTGTCGATCACTCACCAGTATAATGAGGATCTCCAGGATGGACAGGACTCATCTTTGAGACAATTCGTTAAAAAGTCAGATTTCCTGTTTTCGGGCTACTATTGCAAACTATATGTGGAAATTAATGAGCAAAATTTAATAGGGTTTGTTAGAGTCGATGGAGTCAATGTGTGTATCAGAGGGAGAGAGAGAGAAATAAAAAGACAGAAGAATTTCTGTCGAATCCAATTAAATACTTTTTCGCTGCACCTCTGGAGCCGTGTCATTCCCAAAAGGCACTCCTCCTCTTGCCTGGCGATGAGACACACCAATTAACTCTGTCTGTCTCACATACACACACACACACACACACACACATCTGTGCTCTCAACGTGACTGCAGCTGCCAGCGCCATTAAAGACGAATAAAAGAGCAAGACCACACCGCTTTGCCTTTGGTCCCAACACAGCCATCATTTAACAAACAATTAAAACAATTAATGAGACTAGCTTCCCTTTGCGCGCTGGCGAAGGTCATTCATTTGTCGCTTCAATCATGACCGCTGTCTGAACGGTGACCGTGTGTTGAGCAGGTTAGCATGTCGTGTGCATGGCAACTAGACTGGGACACAGATCTCTAGTGTACACGTGGCGCATACGAATGACAAGAACGTCACGCCACAGGAGGTACGGAGAGCTTTACTGGTCAGCGGGAAACCGTTGTTCTCAATTATGAGGAGAATATGGATAAAATGTTATCGTGCCACTCCGATCCACATGAACAGATGAACAAATCATGGAATAAACTCAGTGAGAAGTAGAATACTCTTGTTTCTGGCGATTGCTGCTGTTTGTTTGGCAGCGGGCTGCAGAGCACACCCATTGTGTCTGAGCGTTTCCTGCTTGGCGGAGGCAGTGCTGGCGAGATTGGCGGCGGGCAGGTCGCTCTGCTGTACACCGATGCTGCATATAAACTAATGCAGTTCAGCCAGCCACAGCCAACGGGCTTTAAAACACAGGTCTTATTACATTAATAATGACACCACATCCTGTATGAAACTGATCCATGTGTCTCTACACACACCGCTCTCCAATATCAGCCATTAACAAGCAACCGCTGATAAACAATACGGCTAAATTTGAGAGTTAAGGGTTATAATGGTGGAAGAATGCAAGATTGGTCTATAGATCTCAGCCTTACACACAAAAAGGTGTGTAACTGCAATAATTTTACAATCTCCTTGAGATGATTTAATGAATTGTTGTGTTATTCCTCACTTATAAGCTGGATAAAAGCATGAGGTAAATGAATGAAAGGCAGATGTAATGCTGCCTATCGAGTTAAAATATAAATGTTTTCATCATTTATTAATTCATGTTGTTCCAGGCCAGTACAACTTTCTTTTGTAGAACATAAAAGATGATCTTTTAAAGAACCTCTTAACTGATTTAGAAAATAAAAGTCAGTATGGTTCAAAACAAGATTGGAAACCTCTATTCTTCCTTTAAAAATATTTTTTTTTAATTATTCAGTCCAGTGAATAATCAGCAGATTTCAGTTAATGCTTAAGGCCGACTGCACAATTACTTCACACTGCATAAGAGGACATGACAACAGGAAAACCACAAGGCTTTGCAAAAGTATACCGTAAGTTGAGAAATTGTAACTTTTAATGCATTTCTGTTTTATTTCAATGCACCAATGTTAAAACTGATTTGCTAGCCATCTACTGGTCCAGAGCATCTTCAAAATCATTACTGTGAAAGGCTGGACTCACAGTGCCGATTCACTGGTGGACTTGAAGACAAAACTCTCCAGCGTATTTCAATAATGATGGAGAGCAGCAAAGGAGCTAAAGATATCTCAAAGCATTTCATTAACATAATCCATTTCATTCTGAGTTAGCATATGGCTATAGTGACAGATGAGTCAGTAGGCCATGGCTGAGAAATTAGAGATACATCTGTAATGACACAGAGGAAGATGAGTGCATTTGACTGTCTTGTAATGAGGGCTGCGGCACACTATTCATCCCGATAATAAAAATCGATGAGAAGACAGCACTGAGAGCAGGATTTTCTTACACCGTTCAGCCCTACCTCCTGGCACTTCACTTCTGAGAGATCTTAACTATGACCATGCAACAATATCCTCATTGCAGGTAAGAGAAGACACAATTTAAAAAGGCATCTTAAATGAAGCTCTTTAAAGTAATGAGAACTCTGAATCTCATTTGAGATATTTAAGGACACAGAGGTCATCAGAAAAAAAAACAGATGCAGTGATTCTGCCTAAAACAAAAAAAAAGGAAAGGAAAGGGAACATGTTTTTTTTCCAACATATTTGCAGTGGATTTAGAAAAATGGCGGTAAAAGCATTTCTGGATGACATGCCTGGCACACAGACTGAAGAAATGCTTTGCGACAGCTTCAAGAAGCATCCATTTAGCATCAAGGTCAGACGTGGCAGCCAATCTCAGAAAACTCAGAGAGAGAGAAACAGAGCCATGAGTTGTGTTGTTAGAGCCGATAAACCTCAGGGGAAGATCTCCAAAGAAACACCCTTGATTCTGTAGCTTTGAAGCTCAAGACAGGGTGCAAAAGGAGCTTCTGTTATTATAAAATCTCACTGATTCCCTTGATTCCACTGATGTAAGCCTTGATTCATTACAGCTCTGTAAGTCTGCTTTCATGCAGATCTTGCATAATCCAACATAGAATCCAAACATGTACAATGAATATCTGGGCTACAGCATAAATAAGAAAAAATATAATCCACATAATTTCAGAAATGCAGTAGACAGGGCCCAGAATTACTCACCTGGAATTGAAATATAATATTGTTTTTAACTGAGTTGAACTGTACTGATTTTAACTGATGCAGTGACACAAACAATTTAAACCAAGATATGCATGTCTTCACATAAAAATGATTAGAGTTGGTTACACTGGGCTAGGGCTACAAAGACAAAAATTGGTGTAGGATTTAATTTGAAACAATTTTCCACACATAAATGGCTAAATTTCATAACTAGTTACAAAAAAACAAGTAACATTGAATTAAACAACATTTAGTAATTGAATTAGTAGTAGTAGTTTAATTCAACTTTAATTTTGAATAAGACTAAAATAGAAGATAATTAGTCCAATAATCTTTGATAATTAACAGTGAAAAAAATATTTACAGTGTAACTTGAGATCTGTAATAATGTATTCTGGAACCTGGTATGGATCAAATCCAATGATCAAAGTTTTATTTTTTGGAATCTGTTGTTGTTGTGTTTTTATATTACTAACATTACTTTGCCTCCTGACGGTGACAAATCTGGCAGATCAGCACAAAAGTTATGTGACTTAATCAGATATATACCACGCGTCACCTTTTTTTTTTTTTTGGCACCACAATTACATGTGGTGAGACAAATGTAGAAAATTGCTCACAGTAAGCCACCAGTATGAAAAACAATGACACCCTTTTATGGTTTACGTGACAGGTGCAGTTTCACAAAGAGACTGGCTTATCTCATTGGCAATATGATTCTGTCAGTGACACAATGACCTGCATCACAAGAAATATGCAAGTGAAAAATCAGTTAATAAATTCTGGTATCATAGAGGGAAAAAGTATGTATAACAATGTGACTAATACTACAAAACAGCTGCATGGCCAGTAAGAAATATAGTCACACTTTAGTTTGGGGACCAATTCTCACTGTTAACTAACTATTAACTATGACTTTTGCCTCAATAAAGTCCTATTTTGCATTTAGGTATGAGGTAGGATTAAGAGATCTGAAATATGGTAATGAAGAATAAGGCACTAATATGTTTTGTAAGCACTAATAAACATCCAACATAATACAAATACTCATGCTAATAATCAACTAGCTAACAGTGAGAAATGGTCCCTAAAACTAAAGTGTTACCAAAAATATTTATGTGAGTAAATACCAACAATGACAGGTGATATAATGTAAATTCTGGAGCCTGTCAGCAGAGCATGGGTCTTTTGTTTAGATATTGCATTATTTAGACATTTACATCATCTGTCAACAAAACAAACAGCTCAGCACGGACGCCGTTCATTGGTTTGATATGTCCTTTATTCTATGAACAAAGTGTTCTAAAAATAGTCATCTGTATATCCAGATGAGATGCTGCTGAAATCTAGGACGCTCTCAACATAACATGGGAAAATATTGTCCTCCTCCACGCCAGGATGCTTTTGTTTTGGTTTGGCAGCAAGACAAAAAGCTCATTCTTAATGTAAAACTGCCCCTTCAAAACAGGTTGTGGACTACATGTAATTCAGTCAACTTCCTCAGGATCAAAGAGAATGAGTTTGTTAGCGCTCACTCCACAGGAAGGTGGCCATTATTCTGGCCAGCTGATAAGAGGCAAATGTAAACTAACTGGCCACACAAGCTCATCTCATTACAGTCTGTCTGCTGTACACATACATGCCCTCACAAGGCAACAGCTTTCTAACAGTGCCTTGTAGAGGGAAATCATTTAAGTATTCTGCTGCTAATTAAAGACTTTTAATACTTAAAGGTAATGAGACAAATTCAATGTGACATTCCTAACATTCAAGAGTTGATTTTTTCTTTGTCCAAAATGGTCAAAAGCTTTGTCCAAAAATATATTTTGATACAAAAGCATGTGCATTATACATAAGGATGCAAGATACGTATATTTCACTGGAATCCAGTCAAGCAAGCTTGAGAATGGCACAAGCAGTACTCAGCTGTACTGGATTACATTATTCATGAGCCTTTCCCATACACCCATTTAGATGACTCTTCAGGAAGAACCTGTCAGAGGCAGACTGAAAACAAGATACTGCTTCCTACCAAGTCTGGACAAAAATAATTTAAGAATTGGCTTCTTTTCAATACACGAGGTGGAATTTGAATTGGCATGACAGGGAGAGGAATTCACTGAATTTAGTGAACACAGAGGTATTTTAACATGTTTTGAGACATAATTTCACATTTTGATTTAAACTTGTTTGTGAATCGTTTTGAATGATTCATTAAGCTTTCCAACTGCTGAAAGTGACTGATTAAGGAATCAGACACGATTAGTGCTTTATGCTTGTTGTTGTGTGCAACCAGCAAGGACAATGCAATAGAGTTGAGTATGTGCATTTATCACTGTATGGCAGCCAGGCTTTCTGTTTCACCACATACATTTCAAACTGGAAGCCCACAATTCAATCAAAGCACAAAACAGTTGTGCCATGTGAGGCTGTAGATCTGGCAACAGGGCATTGCATAATAGTATAAGACAAACAACAGAACATCAGGTTCTTCACATACAAAAATATCCCAGCTGTCGGCTGACTGGAAGGACCTGGAGAGAGAGTATTTACTAGGAGGAAATGACTGCTGTTATCTAGGCGAGACTTGTGTGATCACCATTATTTACTAATCACCATTTAGCAGCACAGCACCAGAACATACACCCCGCAGAAGCAGTCTGTTTACCTTCACTGAGGTAAATCGCTACTGTACAATACATCAAAGCCGATCATAACCCCAACACCATTTCATAAAATACTTCCATATACAAAAGGCATCAAAGCAGCCAAATGTCTGAAAACTGAACATTTCTAAGATCCATCTGGAGTATATGTGTGGAACACACGTGAAACATTAACAGTGTGTCCTAACCAGGTGCGACATGACAGTTAAACAATAAATCACATCTATTCCATGATAATCAGACTGTCAACAATGTCACACAAGACATGCTGCCGACTTCACAGTTTCTATTTCTAATGCAAAATAAAAAAATCCTAAAAATCCTGGTCCACGTAACTGTATGAAATATGCTCTGATTTACAGCATTTTCTCAATTTATGCCACTATTTTAAATCTAAAAGGTAGGTTGTGTGTGGGGTGTGATTTAAGGCAATACTGGGCAGGTTATTAATCATGGCTTGGCCATGAATGAAGTGGTGCTTGTTTATGACATCCACTCCACTCACAACTCATGCGAAGCTGCCATCAACTTTCCCTAATAACCTTGATCCCTAGCACACACACACATGCAGGTGTTTTTACAACAAGTCTCTCTCTCTCTCTCGTATGAACAGACGTCTCTTCTGCACAATCCTAAGCGAGTTCGACCTGTCCTGTCATGCGTGAGCGCAATGGAATGGGTGTTGAAGAGGTGCCTCTGACTCTCTGGACAAGAATTCCCAAACATCAGCCCATGAAAAGTCTTCGATGAGCTTCTACAGCACATCAAGTATGGCAGACATATGGATTTTATAAGACGTGCTATGCTCAAATAAAAAGAAAAAAAAAAAACATACAGTCATCATCTTGCACTTCGACCTTTCTGAGTCAAAAAAAAAATTATCTGAAGCATCTCAAAATGCATTCAAGGTATACATTTTTTATAAGAATGCATTTCCTGAGAATCATGACCTTGGTGTTGCTAGTGCCATGATCTACTGTTTAAGTTACAGGAAAATAACGGCGCTTAAAAAAAACCACACATGGGGGGGGGCAATGATTTTCCACATGGTGCAATGAACAAAGAGGGCCTCTGTTTCTCATTACACATGTGCTCGCTGAAGGAGCACATTAGGTTAGTGTTTCTTTAAGCGCCTGGCACATTTTTCAGGCGCCTTCCAATGTTTGGCTTTCAAACCGGGGCTGAAGAAAGATGATCCCCTGACAGCGCCGCTTCTTTATGGAACAGGCTGGTACAAGTGGAGGGAGTGGCCGGCCTGTTTTCCCACACCCAGCCCCCTGGCTGCCACACCGCTGTCTCACCATGCCTGTGCACACACATGAAAGCAGCACCTCACTGAGGAATTAAAAAAAAAAAAAAAGTGTGCCGTCTTCCAGCAACAGCCCTAACCTCCACCTCCTACCCCTCTTCCTAGCCTGGGAAAACAGATTCCTGTGTTATGGCTGTGAACAACTTCGCCTTGAGTCGAGCACAACCAGTTTCCTGGGTTGCCGTACAGGTCGTGTTAATTACACCCAATGCCAAGAGCTCAAGTCTCCACATGGAGACGGGTGTAAAGTTGCTATAACACAAGAGAGGAGGCGTTAACCGAGAGCCAAGATACGGCAGTTCGAGCAAGAGCACAAAAGGACGGAAACATGAAAGCAGTGTGAAGAAATGGCCTTGTGCTTTTAAAGTTTGGAGTTGTTCATTGCACGTGATGTCAGAAAGCAGCCAAGCGTATTGATCAGGCCCAGTGGTTCCACTGTTGAGATGAAGGCGTTCATAAATAATGGACAATGCACTGGCTCAAAGGTTCATCTCATTATTGCAAATGGCTTGATGTTCATTCTCCACCTCATCAGGCTGAATTGAAAGAAGACGGCCCCCATGAAGACTGTGAATGACAGCTGACATCACTCTTGTTACCCAGCACCCATTAGCATCACATTACATGAGGCCCAGCACAAGACACCAGCAAAAACAGACCTTCATGAGCCAGTAGAACTGATAATAATATGTGTGACAGTATAGAAGGCTGAAATAATATGATCAAGACTTTTGTAGAATAGGATTATTGAACATATTTGCACACTGGAGCTAGTGGTGAACTGAAAAACAGTCTATCAGTAACTGAAACAAATTTGCATCACTTGAATGCAACATGCTCAACTCACAGTCATCCGTGTTGGTGCATTCAGCGGTAAAAGAGAGTATACGTTTCATTTTGAACAACAAGCTAGCTGTTGTACAAGATGATTTTTCCAATAGACAGGGATAAACATGCCCGCTCCAATCGCCATCCCTCCCGCAAGGCTTTTGTAATTTGTAGGTTATGTGGGTTTGCAGCTAGCATGCCAGCTCGAGCGTAGTATTGACTGATCATCACGCACAGCCCCTGTGAGCAAGCAAACAAAGCAGCCAGACTAATGATGTTGATTTATTCACATAAGCCTTTACTCACAGAGCAGATAAATATAATAGCCAGAGAGCTGCTTGTATGGGTGGAATTTGCCCAACCACAGATGATCAAGATGTGTTTTGATTACACAAGACTATCAATGCAGCGAGCCATTTGCATCGAAGAAAGACATAAACAGTTTATTAAATCCCTGTCAGGCATAACAAAAGATTCTAATTAGTAGTTGACTGATAAGGGTTTTTTGGTGGCCAATGCAGATGTTGACAACAAGATCCAAGTGGCTGATGGCCGGTATAATTATTTAATAAGATCTACATTAAACGAAAAAACTGAATTCAACTGAACACTTACTTTACACAATATTTACATTTTAAAATCACAAAATGTGCCCAAAGGTCCACAGAAAATCTATTGACAAGGTTAGATGTTGGCCCTATTATCAAAATGGCCAATCTCTGAATTGCCAAATGTCTATTGACTGCACTATATTCAAAGAGATAGTTAAAAAAAAAATATATATATATATATATTATCCTACAAACTGATGGTTTCAACCAAAGCATAGTCCACTGAATAACAACCTTGGAGTTCAAAACAAGTCTCTCTTCAAAAGGTTAATAAAGTATCATTAGAAATCAAATTTCCCTATGGAGACAACGAATGGGATTTTTACTTCCGAAAGTATCGTTACACACTCTATAGTACTGTTACAACCTTATTGTGCTAATGCACCCCTGCGGCTCTGCTTATCCTTCCAGAGATTTCCAAATGCTCACTGGTGCTTTCAGATGTTGCACAACTCCAGCCTTGTCAAAAGAAATCGATTGAGAAAAACAAATCTGCGCAGAGGTTCAATGGGTGTGATGTTTGAAATTGTAAGAAAGCAAAGCTAGCATTCTCTCTCTCCTCTGCTGTTTGAACATCTGCTGATAAAATGGAGTTTGCCACCTATAAAAGATGGGAACGGCCGAGCAGAAGGAGAGATGTTCGCCTAAATACAAGGTCATAAAATGCCACCCTTACTACATCTGTTAGAATGCAAAGCACAGGACCAGATGTTTCCATCGCAAGCGCTGTTTAATTTTGGCACGAGGAAGCAGGATTAGTTCATCCGTCTATAGCTCAGTCTTATAGCCTGTGATCAATAATTCAGAGAGCCCACGAGAGACCAGGCTGTATTACAGCACAGCTGATGGGAGCCGAACACAACTGCAGAAGCCTGGCGAATCACAAGAGGTGACGTGAGAACAATGATAATGTGAACTCGAGAGCTCTGGAGTAGATATGGAGTAGTTGTGAGCTCTTGAAAGATGGCGGTCTGAGTTATTGAAGACGGAAACGAGCACAAGGGGGTGAGGAGTCCGAGTGAGATCACGGCCTTCCACTTGAGGAAAAACACAGCAGTGGGTCTGCTTCAGATTACCTGATTAACTGGACGTTTCAATAAATCCATTGAAGGCGGTGTACGGCTGGATTATACAGGGGAAAAAAACATCTGCTTTGAGGTTAATCTTGTGATAAGGTTCTCTTCCATTGCTAGGTCAACTGCATGGAAAACCCTGAACAAACATTAGCATTCTGTGGGAAAGTTTACAGGCGCCGTGGGCAATCTTGACAGGCATTATTGCTGGAAATGTATGCACCTTGTATGACATTTACCAATTCTGAAAATTCCTCATGAAAATGAATACATATTCATAATCATAATGTGCCTCTTGCCAAAAGTTACTTTAGATTCAATGATGTTCTAAGTCTGAGAATAGGCTAGTTAAACAAGTGCTTTCTGAAAGCAGATAAGCTTGTTTCTCTAAACAGATGCAACAGATGATCTCTGCCATACTGTGGAATATCACTGAAAAATATAAAGATCTAAATTCACAAATATCAGTGGGATACTATAAACTTTCTCTCAACATAATAATAATGAAATACGCAATTACTTTTCTTTAATCATTTGGAATTTTGACAAATCCTAAGTTCAGGGGTCAGATTCACAAAACTATAAGAATTAAATTCTATTTAATTCGATTTAAATTCAGGGTTTTTTATACAATCTCACAACAGCCTCACAAAATTTGGATTTATCTTAAAACATTTCTTAACATTTGATTATATGAAACACAGAAAAAAAATACCCATTACACATACACATATCATCTGAATTCTATATTAATAAAAGGGACTCATCCTGCTCTATATTTTATCATTACTTCATGTTGTTTCTTCTCTGTCATGTGTAAATAACGTGAAGCAGTCCTGCTTAATTACAGCTGTGCAAACATCCCTACCACAGTATAAACAGAACAGCAAAACCTCTACAGGCTGACACATTTTGACCATCTCACGGTATATGCTGTCATACTGCCCAAGCCCTAGTTCCCAATGTTTTGACATGTAAGATGCTGGAATGTCATTTGGGAATGCTATCAGCTGTGGCCAGTCTCTTGTAAGCAGAAGACACGCAGTCCTTATTCGACACCAAGGAAAGCAGGTCAGCTGCATTCCTTCATAATTGGGTATTCAAACAGTTATCTAACCACATCTAGCAGTTATGCATGAACACATGCAAGCACACAGAGAAACAAAGAGTGACCTAATACAGGCTTGTTAACACTGAGCTATTTTGTTCTGCTTTGGTACTACAATGATATTGCAGTGATCAGTGGTGTCATTCTGTTAAAAAAAAAAGAGAGCATGATGGAAGGAAAAAAAGAGGAATGGAATGAGACAGCCATCTGTCCACAGCAACAGCATTTAGCTGAGCATTAGTACCACATGTGCGCTCTGCATAACACACCACTGCCTTCTTTTTCCTCACAACACGCCAGACGGAAAAACAGACAACAAACAACAAAAATGTCTGTGAATTAGCACATGCTGCCTCAGTAGGACAGGGAAATGTCACTGCAGAAATCCCTTTTCAACATGGTGTAGTCAAACATAATGGAGCTCTGTATGTCTGCCCACTAGAGACCCAATAACAACAACACCCAAAAATTATGCAAGAACAGTTTGATATTGTTCAGTTGACTGGAGAATGCTTTGCTTTAAAGTACAGAAAGTAAACAAATTAAAATTAAATGAGAGAAATTTAAAATAGAAAGCACTACAGAAATAAAGATGACTAAACAAATAATACTACAGCATTTAAATAAGCAGAATTTGCAACAAATTATGCATTAAAAAAGTTTGCAAGGAATAAACACAAAAAGATGAATAATTTCAACATTTGAATGTCTGCATTACTTCACACACATTATAAATCTGAAAGCACTACGCACTCTTCATGTCTCAGCATAATTGGGAAGTTATCTTCAGTGAAACAGTAAGGGAAGACTGTGACAGACCCTGTGCAATATCATCATTCTCTGTCTCCTCCAACACAATCATTACAAATCTGAAACTGAATTACAGCTCTGTTGCAAAACCCATCGAGCTGCCGACCTAGACAGCAGTTTTGGCATCATAAGCAGGCTCCTGACACCAAGGCTTTTCCAAAAGTTTAACAGCAACATCATGCTGCCTTCTAAGAGTGTGTTCACACTTATTGGAAGTCTTGGTTTATTTGTTCCAGAACAAAGCAGCAAATTTAGGACAATTTTCATAACGTTTTTTTTGATGGAACTTATGCTTGTACCTAACTGTAATGGGTAATAATATAGCTCAGAAGAACCAGGTATGATTCACCATTACATCTTTTTTTTGGTTTAGATGTTTAGATGTCTTTGGTCTGTGTTGCATTCCACACCAGAGTTTGTTTGGAAGCAGGCTGAAAAGAGGTAATATCTCATCTCAGTCCGCTTGTTTGGTACAAAGCAACAACATTTATTCAAACGAACCACACTAACATTAAATTTTCATTACAAGACATTTAAAAAATAACATCAATATCCCAACAATTCACATGGAGTATTTTATAGTTCAATTCTCGATGGAATCACCTGTGAAAGGTATCATGCAATGCAGACTGTGTAACACCTACTATACACTGCAAGTGGCACAACAAAACTACAATGATTCCTTTATAATCAACAAGGCATAGACAGAGTGTAAATGAGAGATTTCTTTTCCAGTGAAGACAGTTTTTATATTATAACTAGAGTGTTTGTGAGAGTGCAGAACTCACACATGGACTGTCAATGAGCTCACGCTGAACTGCAGAGCTTTGCATTTTAATGTCAAATCTATTCATCGAAACAGTCATGGGAAATAATTGATTTCGGTCATAATCATGCACTGCTCACAGTTCAGGGTTTTTGTTGATGACGGGACACTGGGTGACCTTTATCTGGGTGCGTGGAGGGAGGGGATCTGAAACAGGGCTCGGGTTCATCATGGCCTTAATGTCTTTCAGCTGTGTGCAGAAATGTGAATTCCTGCAGCTATCACATAAATCTCCACAAACTCAACCCAGTTCACATGCTCTCTGGTTCTTTTCCTTTCTCTCACTTTTTCCTGCCGTAGGGTGCCGAGCTTCTGCTATGTTCTTGTGGTTACCATAGAAAACAGGATGTGATACAGGAAAGGGTCTGCTGGATGGACAGTTGTAATACTTTCTCAAAATTACAGGCAGTGCAACTTTATGACACAAGCATGTGCTCATCGAGCAGGTCAGGTGAACCCTGAAACAGGAAACATGATTACTGGGACAAGATGTGTGCGCGCACGCACACACACACATCAACAAACTATTTTAGTTCATTTCAGGGCTGGGGCTTGACATCATGGAAAAAAAACCTTTCCATTTTTCACAATCATTACTGGCATTGTCTGTGTTTCCTGTCGAGAGGCCACTATATTTCTCAACAAGCAGCTCACATTCTGAGGGGCCGACTGCATAAATCAAGCTAAATGAATTTCAGCTGTTTAACCAAAGAGCTGCAGACTCTAGTGCATGTTAGACGCCTGCTTTTGCTAATCATTCAAGTTAATGATATTAAGTGCATCATGCACACACTTATTGAACAGAACAAATCAATATGTGGCAGTATGTTTGGACGCACACAGACCACATTTAGCTGGTATGAAAGAAAAGGAAAACTAACCACACACCCCACCTGAAAATACACATGTGTATAAATGTCTTATGACATTACAAATATATTATTATATATTTCAAATATAATATTAAAAGAAATTGGAAGCTCAAAAAATGAAAATTTGCTGAAAATTTACTCACCCTGGAAGAAAAGCAATAACATGGACAAAGTACTCATATTTTAGCCGGGAGCAGGGATTTGACATTACAAACAGCATAATAATAGATTGTTTCTTACAAACACACAGCTTTTCACTTCACAAAACATTAATTGATGGACCGGAGTTGTGTGGATTACTTGTGGATTTTTGTGATGCTTTTATCAGCTTTTCATTATCAGTAAATTCCTCTAAATTTGTTTCATTAAAGAAACAACCCCATCAACATCGTGGATGGCCCGAGGGTGAGTAGGATAAATTGTGTTATGTAGCACCTTAAAGCAGTTTAAACGTGCTATTCACTTTCTGGACTAACTAAAACAGAGGCAAAGCATCCCTCAAACTGTATTTAGTCAATAAGTAACATGAGGTGTAGAGTTCACAGAACACTTAAGGTAAAACTTCAGACTATGCAGGCCAGTTTGTTCCTGCACACTTAACTATGTTTATCATCTGTAGTCTACCACTGGGCAACAGGATGCAGGCGATATCCCAAGATAAACATCATAACAGCCGAATGCGAACTACCGAAAAGTGCAAAAATGCAAAGTCATGAAAATAGCCTGTGACCCCGTGCAGGACAGCATTTGAATTTTTAATTGAAAACACTCACCAAAACCTGCATCAATTGCTTGCTGACATGTTACTCAATAAACAGGCAAACACCAGCCA
>JAFVLL020016656.1:0-10702 GCA_021397915.2 Tor tambroides
AATCGTATGAATTTGTACGAGTGAGGTCGTACGAATTCGTACGAATTAGCCACCTCGTAAAATATGTACGAATTGCCGTGAGATCGGGCTGAATATGCACACTTTAGGTAGGCCTACTAGAATATGGACCCTTTGAAAACATGCCACACAAAAGTGACAGCTTTTATACCTTTTTTTTTTCTTCTGCGAATGCAAGATATAAGAATGCCATACTGCAAGCTACCTGTCCAAAAACATAGTAGCCTAGGCTATACCTTTTGGTGCTTTAATGTGAATGCTTAAATTTATTTTTCTGGTTGTTCTTAATGTTTCTTTTTATCCCTGAATGTATTTTAATTTGTTAAATAGTATTTTGTGCTCAAATATGATTTATCTAGTCTGTGAGACTTTGGTTAGGCTATTTGCATATGAGTGACTGCTCCTCCCTGATCCTATAAGACAGCGCGCGCTGCTCCTGCTTTAGATGCTCGTGCATGGAATGACTGTAGGGACGCACATCAAGAGGATTTTTAACATGTGATTAGATTGTTTCAACTGCTGAAACACACATCAGGGGTTGGCGATGCAGTGTTTGCATGGCTAGGGCTTGACAACAAGCCATCGTTTCATTTTGGATACTTTGGATACTTCTCTCTCGGTTTCATCAAGCTCTTTTCACTCAGATCGGAGTCCAAAGAAATTTTAGTGATGGCATTTGCCATGCTGCGGCCCATGGCGACTCATCTAGCCTACCCGGATGTTTCCATGATGTCTGAGGACGAGGAGAACCGCAGCGAGAGTGACGGCAGCTCGGAGCAGAGCTACGGCTGCTGTCCCAGTGCGGAGAAGCGGCGGCGGATGTCGCGCAAGTCCACGGTGAGCAGTGTGGTTATAGTAAAGCAACGGAACGCAGCGAACGCGCGGGAACGCGACAGGACGCAGAGCGTCAACACTGCTTTCACGGCGTTACGGACTCTTATTCCCACCGAGCCGGTGGACAGAAAGCTGTCAAAGATAGAGACTCTGCGCTTAGCCTCCAGTTACATCTCACATCTGGCCAATGTGCTCCTGATAGGGGACGAAGGAGAGGACCCACAACCGTGCGTGAGCGCGGTTTACAGCACGCAGGGGGACAGAGGAGGAAAGCAGCCGCGCACCATCTGTACTTTCTGCCTCAGCAGCCAGAGAAAAGAGGTAAGAGAATTCAAATGGACGGACATGTCAGAATAATGCATTTGGATATAGATGGTGTCCACAGAATTAGGCCTAGTAATAATAAACACTTATCTTTATAATAGTAAACAGTTATGAATGGCAAATGGGCAGGATGTGCAGACCCACGCACCTCAGAATGTGTGAAGGACCCTTAGCTATAGCAATTTTGAGAATAAATCACAATGTACACATAAACGAAAGGAAAGACATTTACGTAACAAAAATAATAAAAGTCCTCATGTTATTAGTTGTAATTATGCCCATAATATATTCAGTGACAGCTTTTTTAACTTTAACATTTAGTTCCCTGTAATGCGCTAATGATTTGGACACACCTTTTTGTGACAGATGAAAATAAAAAGTGTTAAATATCCTGTCTATATTTCCTCACAATAGTTTCCTCTTTCCGTGTCAAACATTAAATATCTTTATCAAGGCCTAAACTGTACCTGCGCTGTTTCCCAAAATTCAGGAGGCCTAAAATCCCTAAGCGTCCAATAAAGCAAAACATCATACGAAAAGAGAGAATAGAATAGGCCCTAATGACAGAAAGATAGCCTAGATCATATATTTGTATGACATGAATAACCTTTTGTTTTGTCTGTGTGTGCTTTGGCAGATAAAGGACGGGACTGACTGTGTCCGAATGCGGGGAATCACTTCATTGCGCGTGACGCGCCGGTAGCAGCAGCAGCAGCAGCTCGTGAAATGAAGCAGCAACTCAGGGAGCGCGAGAGGTGAGCGAGACTCCTCGCGACGGAAAGACTCGCCATTCAAACAAGAGTTGATTTAGACTTTTTTGTTTGTACTTTTTCTTTGTGTGTTTTGTATAGAGATATGAACATTTAAAATGCAGTGCATATTTTTGTTTCCTTTTGTTTTTCTTTTTTGTTAAAGAGAATTTATACATTTTATACACAAATTGTGAAAACTCCATGGTGAAATAAAATATATTTTTTCAAATTTCAAATGTCCTCTGTCAGTTATGCGTGGATGGCACATGAAAAATAAGCACTTTTTTGGATAGGATTTGGTGTTGAAATGACTTTTCTTTAAATTCTATTTCCGCAATAAACCTGTTAACTAAACCTTTTCATATGGGAAAAACTGAATGATGATGAGCTTTCCTAAAACGGTCGTCAGAAGTAGGCCTAAGCATTAATAATTTTTTTTAGCACAAAAATCAGTGCTTGGTGGACATCGTTATAACGTTAGTATAATAGCTTAGCTGTGGATGATTCAGCTTCTATGTGTAAGTAAAGACTTTGACATTTTTAATTTTATACTAAAACTGATTTTAAACTTTGTCGTATTTTTAAAACTTCCCATGCAATTGCTGTTATAGAGCATTTATAGTGATTTGTTTTGGCTGATGCTTTTCTGGGTTTGTATCCCTTTCCTTGAGGGTTAAAAATCCAAACATGGCCAGGAAAACACAACCAAGAGCTGGAAGAACAGTTCAGGGCTCAGGGGATTTAGGCAGAGCTTCAAATCAATCAGTCATCTGAAAATAAACATTAATTCATATTCAGATAAAACTCTTTGATTATCTCTTTACATAATTTAACTTCTCTATGTGGTCCTTTCGTCATTGTTAAGTTGGTTTGTAATTTCTTTGAAGGACAGAATCTAAATGCTTTCCCTTGATTTTTTAAAATTCTTTTATACATATCTCTCTCATTCTGTCTGCATGTGTTTCTGAGATCTGGGATGTATTAGTCACGGTAAATACTACCCTTCGGTCAGCATGGGGACCTGCCGCAGCTGTGCATCTGTGAGCTGCATAAATCACCATCGGGGTCAACTTGGAAGGTGGGGTGGGGTAATACAGAGCAAGAGAAAGTGTAAGAGGGGGGTTTGATAAAGAGAAAGCAGGGTCGAAGGTCTGGGTGAAGATTAAGCATCCAAGCTCTTGGATGCTTGGATGAAGGTCATAGGTTACTGTACATACAAGCTGAGTGGGCGTTTTAAAATTGCTGTCAAAAATTGATCTGTAAAATTGTCAATATCCCAATATTCTGTGAACTTTACGTAGTTAATAATAATAAAAAAGACTAACCCTACGTGAACTGGTTGAGAAAGGAAAACCTTAGATAACCCAGGAGACAGCAAATATGTTGTGTCTGATCTCTCCTCTTTGGTTTTAAAGCAGTTGTTCCATCCCACATGCTGCGATCAGACCGGAGACAGAGATATTCATTCCACCAGAGTTATTCTGATATAAAACAGTCCACAGTGTTTTTTTGTAATGGTCTCTTCAAAAACTGAGAATAGATTTAGGATCTGCTTGAAAAATTATGGCTGCTAGGGATCAGTACCAGATTTATCTGAGAAATTATGATGATTGAATTACTGATTGAGAATAAAATATAATATAATAATATAAAAAGGTATCTGAATATATAATGATAGATATTTAGTCTAATCACAGCCCAAATTTATCTGAGAAATCATGATGGTTGAATTAATGATTGAGATTTAAAAACAGGCTATGTATTATAAAATACAATGCTACATAAAATTATCTCAATATATAATGTTAAAATATTTATTATTTAGTCTAATCAAAGCCCCAGATTTATCTAAAAAATGAATGTTATTAATGATTGGAATTTGATATATTCCAATTTAACATATTTTTTTAAAAAAAAAATATATATATATATATAAATACATTATAATATATATTATAAAATTTTCAAAAATCTGTTGAAATTCATTATTTTTGGGTCAAGTATTTAATGAAGGTAGATTTTTTTTTTATCCACAAGGCTTCACTGTAAGGTTTCGTGTCAGGATGTGCAATTTCTCATATTTTTGGGGTCAAAATTGTGTTTTAAATGCATGTATTTATTTATTTGTTTTTATTTTTTGTCTGTTTCATTATTGTTTTACTGGTTAGGTTTGACTAAAATTGGGGCATGCTGTGACAAGACGTCATTGTCTTAATTAACTGTACTATTTCTTCTGAGCAATACTAGTGTGCCAAAAAATAACTTGAGAAATATTAACTGGAATTAAAAATGTGACATTTAACCCCATACTAATAAATTATGAACGTCTAAAGTAATTTGTAATGAAAAGATTTATATTAAATTAAAGACACATTTTCACAAGTGCACACAGACTTGTGGAGCTCACTGCATATATTTTATGATAATGAATTGGTTCAGCATTGTGCAGTGATGGTAGTTCAGTGTTTTGGCAGCTGGTTGAGTCTGAGTTCCCCTCATATGATGCCGATCCGCAGTGTCTAAAGTGTGACTGATGTCTCCCAGCCGTCTAGGCTTACTCTCACTGCTCTGATTTCATCATTTCACAGCAGATTCTATAGGATTAACTATGATATTTGGAGCTTCATAAATCGGGTTTGATTTGGTCTCTTTGGGTCTTTCACTTGGCTTATTAGAAGCATTTCATAACAAAACCCAACAACCCTTTTTCCTCTCAGACCCCAAACCTTGACACTCGTGGTTGCCTAGTGACACTTGTCCCAGAAGGAAACTCCCTCCTCTTAGTTTGGCAGAGTCTAAAGCCAGTGTATGGATCCAGGCACGCACACACACACACATGTTCGTTTTTGTGAAAAGTGGGGACATCCCATAGGCGTAATGGTTTTTATACTGTACAAACTGTATGTGCTATTGCCCTAGACCAACCCTACACCTAACCCTACCCCTTACAGGAAACTTTCTGCATTTTTAGATTTTCAGTACACTCCATTCTGTGTGATTTATAAGCGTTTTGAAAAGTGGGGACATGGGGTAATGTCCTGAAAAGTCACCTTCTCCTTGTAATACCTATGTCATACCTTTGTCATTATACAAATCTATGTCCTGACTTTTCACAAAAACGCGCACACACATACACACACACACACACACACACACACACACACACACACACACACACACACACATATGTATACACACATCTTTTAACAGACTTAGAGCAGACAGGTCAGTAAATGCTTGAGGAGGACCTGAGGAAGACTCCCTGGTGCTTGTGTGTTCATGGAGACTCCATTACCATTTATGAATAGACAAGAACTGTCTTTTTCCAGTGTGTGCATTTCTGGCTCATATGTCCGATGTGAGATGGCTCCCTGAGGTTTTTGTTCTGCAGGAAGTTGTCACGGGCACACAGGAAAGCAAAACATGCATGTTCAACCCCACCGTGATTGTCTCACCGTGCCTCACACACACACACACACACACACACACACACACACACACCTCAATGCTGTTCAGCTCCACTAGCCCAGCAGATGGATGATTCCCAGACACCATAATTCACTGACAGGACTGTATCCGGCCAGCAAAGACAACTCTGACCTCCATGGCAATTATATTAATATTGAAATAAAAACATTATGTGTTTCAAACAATGTCTACTTTGGGACACTGCAACGAGGGTAAAAGACAATTGCTTTAGAAAAAACATTAATGGATTAGAGTTCACAGGGGAAATAAAGAACCACACACAAGCTATGACAGAATTTCATACAGTGTAAAGTGAGGTAAATATATACGTATGAAATATACTTTTGACATTTTTATTTGCACAACACAGATATTTGAGATGATAAAAGAGAGAAACATGTTAAAAATCTAACTTTGTACCACTGTACCATGTAAAAAGTACAAAGACACTGAATAAATTTTATTAGACAATTTCAAACATATATTTCAAGGTAAAAAAAAATGTTGGAATCATAAATATTTGGACAATATTTTATCTTATTAATAAAAAAGTCAAAATGTGTGATTTTAAAAAAAGGTTTTAGCCTTATTTTTTATTTTTCATAATAATTTTTAAAAAGTTTTTCTTATCATACACTGAAAAAAAATGGTATAGAATTAGCACTCTGAAATTGCTAGTATAAATTTCACAAACAATTACAAAGAAATGGCAAGTAACACATTAAATTAAATATGCAATTTTGTAAAACATACTCCAATAATCTTTGTTTTATTTGCTAAATAAATAAATAAATAAATAAATAAATAAGACATTGATTTGGTGGACAAAAGTTTCAATAACAAAATCAATAATATTTTAAAACACAACTGCTTCCCTGCTTATCTTTTCTGATGAATAGTAATAATAATACAAATATGTAGAATTATGATTGGCAATGTTTTTCCTTTTTACAATCTCTTGTAAAACTTTTTAAAACTTATGTAAAAAAAACAGTGCAACCCAGTCAACAGGGATATCTGGTCCCACGAGTTACATCCTTCCTTACGAATTACTTCTTACTTCTTTTAATGTTATATAACAACGTCATGTCATCGTACATTCTTTGTTGAAATAAACAGACATTTATGATAACTATGCTAATAGAATATGATAACTATGCTAATAGAATATAATAACTTAAACTTGGTCTTTCTCTCTCTCTCATTCCTTCTAAGATAAAATGATAAACTCAGCTCAAACATTTACAAACCTCTCAAGCTTTGAGAAGGAAGGAGGAAGCATCATTAATACACACGCTTGCTGCCTCACATTCTCAGTCTCTCACTCACACACACTTATTGTTTTTCTTCAGTATTCAGGAGTCTGGAAGCGGAATTCCCTGAGTTGGGAATTGCTGGACAATGTAAACGCTCCACAGCTATCAGTGCGGAATGCCGTCAAGCAGAAGATGTGACCCTCCCAGACATTAACCGTACTCAGGGTGAGGGGTCAGTTTCGGTATCGTGCTAGCGATGCTTCCGAAAGAAAACAATCAAACAATAAGACACCCACACAGCAGGAGGGGTGCAGAAGGAGACAGGCCATCATAATTATCATCATCACCATAATCAAGCATCATCAAAGTATTTTTAATAAGATCATAACAAAACTGGGTCAGTGGAAGCAGCTCTCAGCCAAAACACAGCACAGCACAGCACAGCACACACACACAAGTCCAGGCTGACCATCAATGCCAGAATAATGTCTTTAAACTTTATGTCGTTAAGACTTTCATCATGCGCATCTAATATCAGCATAATCTATGCAAAATCATAGTCATGCAATTCAAAATCAATCAAAAGAAAAATCCAAAATGATTTTTTTATTCCAAAATCTTCCCATTCACATAATATCTGACTGATAAAGGAATTTGTTATTGTCAAACAGAACTGAAACATACACAGCATTATAATTATGTTTATTACATCACTGGTGTGTGTGTGTGTGTGTGTGTTTCAGTGTGTATGAGTGCATTTTTGTACTGTGTTTTCGCATGGGAAAATCTCCCAGCTGTGGAGGCTTTGAGAGTCTGCTGTGTATTGATGGAACATTTGGGGCGTTCCTCTATGTGAGTGTGTGTGTGTGTGTTTGTGTGTGTGTGTGTGTGTGTGTGTGTGTGTAGAGCAGTAACGATCATCTAGAGGAAATCCTCAATCAGATGCCAGAAAGAGCACTCTGAACAAGCTCACTGACAGAAACATGGGCCTTCACATACACACACATACACAGCTGTGGCTGCTAATAACCTCAGGGACCTGCTGCCGACTGCACAAAACACACACCCACACAGACACATATGCACATCGATGACTGGATAGTCAAAATGAATAATATCAGCCAATATCTCCATGACTACCTAAACATTTCTAAGGAACCTGCAAACAAATGTAGTAAACATTAGTGGTACTAATGTATTGGAGTTCATTCTTTAATTAATTCTTGTTTAATTCATTCAGTCTCTTCCATCTTTCCATAGGGTTAGGGTTAGGTCTAGGTTATCATATCCATAGAATAAGCTAATCATGACTGACTCAGAAATGTAATCATAATTTGTCACTTACATGCTGTTGTGGTTACGTTTTGTATGAGTTGAAATATGCAAAAGGAAATACTTCAAGCACTACAAAACAAGTAACTAAAGAGCTAAAATTAAAAATTAAAAAGCATTCACGACGTAGTGCATTTTGGGAACGCAGGTGTCAACACACTATTGTTAAATTAGTTGAATGAAAGACTGTTTGATATTCTTGTTTTTACGTATGTTGAAATTGTAATAAAAAAATATATAAATAAACGTAAATTACAACAACCTGGAAATAATGACTGTAGCCTATCATACCGGGTTGTGTGAAATTGATTTTTCTACCTATTAGATTGTGTTTTATTAACGTCATACATCTAAACCTAAACCTACCCCTTACAATAATGCAAAAATAGTAATTATTGTTGTACAGTGTGACAAAAATTACGCTATATTGATATAGCGTAAACTACAAACTAGAATAATCTTTGTATAGATTACAGTATGCATAGTTTTCTGCATGAAGCAGAGGCTCTCCTCCTTTTTCACTTCCCCTGCTGTCCTCTCATTTATTGTGTCCGTCCTGAGGTAGCCCAGGCATTGTTTAATCCAGATGGCGTAATCACAATCCTCTCTCTGTGTCTTCCTCTTCCTATTCATACAGCCTCCTATTAATATCCTGATCCCTCACTATCCTGTCAGCAAGTGAGTCTCAAGCAAACACTGGGACAAATAAGGAGAGGGAGAGAAGGAGGGAAGAAAAAGGAAAAAAGTGGGGGAACCCCAACATGAAGAACAATAGGATGGAGGATGTCATATGGTCAATTACGGGCAGGAGGATCTCTGCGTCCAGAGAGAGGAGAGGAGAGGAGAGGGTCGAGTTCTGAGTCTGAGGAAAATCAGTCCACCGTCAACCACTTTCACAGACGCCTTATTTACTGCCGTGGATGAGCAGCTTTACGGCTCTGTGATTCAGCCATTTGTGACTGCAAATGGGACTCAAAGGAAAACAATGACTTCAAAAGAGCAAGCCAAAGTGAGTGAGAGAGAGAAACAGAAACAGGAGAAGATAGTTCTGAATCCTTTTGTGAAATATTTGTAACTTCCACAACAGGAGCAGGTGGCTCCTTCAAGTCAGTCTGCATGAGCAAAAAGTAAATTACATAATGCATGTGTTTAAATAATACTTTCAAATGAACACAAATAACATTAGTTCAACATAATGATGACTGTAATTTATATTCTGTTGTGATAAACCACAAGTGCAGACTCTGCAAAACAGTACAACGACTAACACAAATGAGAGTTTTCGTTTTCCAGTCACCTATTAAACTGTGAAAATACGCACTCTGAAAAACACTAATCTTTTCCACTTTGCTCATTTGCGTGCAGCAGTTTCTAACCTGTCAGTATTTCCATTATATCACATTATATTTAACAGAAATTAGACTTGTCAAACATGCCAAATCTGCGTATATAGTATGATCAATTCGATTTTACTAATGTGAACATATTTTTGAATCTTATGAATGCAGTTTCCCTGTGTTTAATATTCTTTTTTAATTTTCTGCAAATTGTTGTCAGTTTAAACATGAACTTTCAGTGGCTGACTGGTTATGGGTTCAAAACATTAGGACAGAGAAGGTATAATGTGTTTCTATACATCATTAATAATACAAGTAAAAGAATAAAAGTGATTTAGTACAGAACACTAAGCATTGTGAACATAACAATGCTAAACTTTTATGTGATGTCAAATTAAATTTATATGTGTGTGCAGATATTTATGTTCTTGTATTTATTTGTGTGTTTTTTCAGTTAATATTTTTTTTACAATTTTGCTGAATAATTCAGATAATTTGATCTGAAAGCACATTATATTAATAAGGATAGTTACAATACTGTTGCAATTAACAAATTAATAATTGCCACAATCTGTTTTTAATCTAAAGTATTATTAATTTGAATATTAAGTTATTATTTTTGTAATACTTAAATAAAAATTAAAATAATAATTTCTCAGATTTAAATTTTATTACAAAAATGTTGCTCTGAAACTGTAGACCATTCACAAAAATATCTTAGATCAGCAAATTCTAGCTTTTCTTTTCTTTTTTTTTCTTGATATTCCAGTACTGTTTTTGATTCTGCCACATATTTAAAATATCCATCCTACACTCACACCAGAGGGCAGAATTGAGACAGTTTCATGTTTACTCCAAGCAGCACCTCACAGTTGGTTTAGACTGATAACACTGACTTTCTGTTTCTAGATTAAGAGCAATAAGAAACAGCTGTTAGGCTACCCATATTCACTAATGGCTGTGTTTTACACACTGTAAAGAACTCAGAATGAGAAATCTGAAGATTTCAGGTAAGTAAATATCAGACTTTATTTTATAACAATTGACTTTTAACTCATTGAAGCTTAATGGTCAAACTTTTCTCTCCCAAACTTACCTACTTTAAAAATACTTTAAAATAAATAATACTGATATTATAATTTAATTTGAGCATTAGGTTCACAGAAATTATGAAATTCTTGTAGTTATTTTGAGTGCTTCCTGTATGTGTGTGTGTGTGAATATATATATGATTGCTGAAATAGAGACACATAAAATTGTTTTTTTTTTTCACTTTAGTCTTCATATCTTTTTGTAACTTCTCTGTTCTGTTAAATAGAGAAATGAGTTTGATGATAGGGATGTGAAATTTTACAGAATCATAGCCTAAATTTAAAAGGAG
>JAFVLL020016657.1:0-12740 GCA_021397915.2 Tor tambroides
CGATTTTGGAGAAAGAGCATTCAGGCTGCGGGTGGAAAGGTGACATTCAAAAATACAAGCCAAACTGTCCGTGTTTCCGTGTAAAGAGACAGACACGCGTTTGAGAGACACGTACGGACGAACGGTGTAGGATGAGAGCGTTTCGCAGAAGAATGTCAAAGAGCTAAAGGAGACGAGACGCGGGAAGGAAGAGAGCGAGAGGAGGAGAGTGTGTCAGTGTCAGGCCCTTGATGCGTCTGCCTGCTCTGTTCCTCTTTAATAACTTGTCAAATCAATAGCTCCCCGTCTGCTGCCCATCATGTCCGCGTGTGTGCGGGAAAGACAGGAAGAACGACAGGTCTGCAGGAAGCTGAGCTTTACACACTGTGACATTTCCAGCGCTCACACATCAGCCGTCACCTCCGGATGCGCGTTTGCCGCAGGTAAAGGAACGGTCCCGGCGGACGGAGCGGTGGAAATATCAGCGCTCTTGTAGCTGTGCTGCTGGGAATGAATCTGCAAACACAGAAAGATTATTTACAAGCAGGACATTCTCATGTGGAATTGGTCAGCCTCTGTGTTTTCAGTTTTAGCAGATATGCATGGATTACACAGTTTACATCACTGTTTACACCTGTCTAATGTAAACACTTGTGATCAAATTTCAAGAGCAAGGCCTCTTATTTTAGCTTTAGTGTTTGATTGACAGGTAAGTAGGTGGTCCTTCATTGTTGTCTGAATGCATCTGAATGTAAAGATTCTTAACATGTTAATTGAAGATTTTGTAGTCTTTTAATAAGTTACTTTTAAGGAATAAATATTTAGAAAAAAACAAACGAAAAATAAGAAGAACTGGTTCTTGGTTCCCAGTGCTACAGAAAGTTGTGAAAGTTGTGTGCTACCCAGTTGTGAAATATTTTATGGTTCTATTCAATGCCTCTGAAATAAAATAAAATACTACCTGCACACATCAATGGAATTAAATGGAGTGAAAATGGAAACTTGTTTCCTGTTTCTCAGATGTTTCTCCTGAGAAATGTGACTTGTGTCTCCTACGGATTCAGCAATGATCTTAATAATGTCTCAAACTGTGCTCAGATTTGTCTTGAATTTATGAATTTTCTTACTCCATTAGCAATTTTTTTCTACTTCACCAATTTTTTTTTTACATGTATCAAATTTCCAAGCAGGTAAGGATGGTTAGGATAGCAAAAAAGTAAATAAATATAAATAAGTAAATTACACAACCTTTAAAGGGATAGTTCATCCAAAAATGAAAATTTTGCCATCATTTACTCAACCTCACATCGTCCCAAACCTGTATGAGTTTATTTCTTATATTGAACATAAAAGAAGTTATTTTGAAGAATGCTGGTAATCAAACAGTTGATGGTCCCCCATTGACTTCCATAGTATTTCTTTCCCTACTATGAAAGTCAATGGGGACCAACAACTGTTTGGTTCTTCAAAATATCTTCTTTTGGTTTGGAATGACTAGTGAATGATGACAAAATTTTCATAACCTTTTAAGAGAAACAAAAAAATTACATAATTTATATTCTTGAACTACAAAAAAGATTCTCTCCCCTCTTCTCGTTCGCCTGACCATCCTCATTCAATACAGACGCTCATGCCAAAACGTGGTGGTTAGAATGATCTATGAAACTGAGAAAATCAATTTCAGCAAACCTGAAACACAAAATCGATTCTGTGCACCCTGGCAGACTTTGGCACTGTTAGAGATGACGAGTTCACAGGTGTGTGGGTGTGTGTGTGTGTGTGTGTGTTGCCCTATCCCAATCTAAATCAAATGATTCGCAAACACGCTCCAAAGTCCCAATCTAAATCAAATGATTCGCAAACACGCTCCAAAGTCCCGATCTAAATCAAATGATTCACAAATGTGCTCCAAAGTCCCGATCTAAATCAAATGATTCATGAACACGCTCCGAAGTCCCGATCTAAATCAAATGATTCGCGAACACGCTCCGAAGTTCCGATCTAAATCAAACGATTCGCGAACACGCTCCGAAGTTCCGATGTAAATCAAACGATTCACGAACACGCTCCGAAGTTCCGATCTGAATCAAACGATTCGCGAACACGCTCCGAAGTTCCGATGTAAATCAAACGATTCACGAACACGCTCCGAAGTTCCGATCTGAATCAAAGGATTCGCAATACGTCCTCCAAAGTCCCGATCTAAATCAAATGATTCGCGAACATGCTCCAAAGTCCTGATCCAAATCAAATGATTCGCGAACACACTCCAAAGTCCCGATCTAAATCAAATGATTCACGAACGCGCTCCGAATTCCCGATCTAAATCAAATGATTTGCGAACCCGCTCCGAAGTTCTTATCTAAATCAAATAATTCGCAATTTGTGCTCCTTAGTCCCGAGATGAATACTGATTTGCGAACCATCATTCGGGACTTCGGAGCTGGGATCAACTATTCAATTTGCGAAATAATTCGCGAACCCCCTCCGAAGTTCTGATCGAATGTTTCACGAAACATTTCGCGTTACACAAAGTTCTGATCTGAATCAAATGATTCACAAAGGCACTCAAAAGTCCTGATCTAAACCAAATGATTAAAGATATCCGATCTGAAGTCCTGATCTAAATCAAATGATTCACAACACACGATCCAATTGGAGCGCTTCGAAACAGTGGCACATTTTGCAACGCAAAACTGATTGTGAGTTTCAGAAAGCTCCATTTCACCCATTACTATATGTGCTTTTTAAAACTATTTCAATGTCAAAATTCAAAAATGAATGGCTCTTTTGATCTGGTTTTTGCTAGTGAATTGTTTGAACTGAATGATTGAAGTTTGAATCAATCGGAGCTGTTCCATCATAAATGACTCACTCAGTTGAATTGGTTTGTCTGTTCCTCAGCTTTTCGCATCTTCAGCCATGTTTACATGACACTGTCAGTACTACTACCGGCTTAGCTTGCTAGTTTTATGACTTTAACTGAACTAAGTGAAAAAGTATGATGTTTACAAATAAGATATAAATATTTCTATTCCAAAGATAACATCCAACACAAATCTACGAACATATTAAGGTGAGGTAACCAGTTTACTGCTAACCAGTGAAAACACTCTTACGAAAAAGAAGAATCCAAGGCACTTCTTCTGGTCCAAAAAAGTTAAAAAAATAACTTTTTTGGACCAGAAGAAGTGCCTTGGATTCTTCTTTTTCGTAATAGTTGTTTCAAACCCAACTAAAGAGCACCTTCTGGGACTATTTCACAAGGTCCTTAATCAGCAAGCAGCACTTCAAGATGTCTCCTGCGATTATTAATGTGATGAGCTGCACCTCATGTTAGATGGAAACATTGTGCATTATGATCAAGTTTGTAGCTTCTTTCACTCTATTTTAAATAGTTTGACCTCTGCAATTCAGTTGTTGACAGTTCAATAGTTAAAAGCAGTTAAAAGCATCCAATCATCTCATAACACTGAAGTAAATGTTAAATTCATCAGTATATATTGTAATAAATATTTGAGAAATTATTGTGATATCTGATTGTTTTAGTCTATATAGAGTGATAGTCAATGTAAAAAAGAGCAAATGGGAGAAGCAGATGAACACAAAACAGCATAACAACATAAAGTTAAAGAGTGTAAACTTTCTCATTCAACTGAACTGTTCACGTATTTTTTAAACACTTCGACTACATTACATTTACGCCCATGTATTAAATATGCGTCCTTGAAAGCATGCAGTTTTCTAGCGTATTTCTTTAACTTCTCAGCTAATATCAGTGGTATGACCTATTTCAGATGTGGCCGAAATTACAGCAACAGTGGTTACATACACATATATTTAATTGTTTAGTCAAAATTATTGCTAGGGACAATTTAGTAGTCACTGGATATTGGTAGGGATATTGTCCCTAAACTCTACTATGCCATTGGGGCAGGTTATCTAGTTCAGATCAGATAGGTGGAGAAACAAGCCCGTTCAGATAGAAGTATGCAGATCCCAGGGCTATTCCTCTAGGAAAAGAATGCATGGGATAGTTCACTGAAAAATCTGTCATTTACTCACCCTCAAGTTGCTCCAGGCCTGTATGAGTTTCTTTCGTCTGTTGAAGACAAAATAATTTATTTTGAAGAATGTTGGTAAACAAACAGATGATGGTAGCCATTGACTTCCACAGTGTGGAAAAAATATTATGGAAGGCAATGGCTACTGACTATTACAGGTTGGGGTGTCCATCAATGCGTTTTTGCAAAAGTCAATCTGTCTAGTAGGTGTTTACATAGAAAACAATCAAAATTGTTCTGTATAAACGGCCCCAAAGAATGTTCAACTTTGGGTAAAACGCAGTGCTCATCACTGTCACTTTATAGTCAGCCGTCCAATCACAGTGGACGGGAGCAGGGCAAATACCACACCAACCAATCGTCACATCCTGCTTGTATTACGACTGAACAACAATAGAGGAGAAGTTAATATTGCATATCTCCAAGTATTCATGTTTGTACCGGATGGGACTCCCTACTACATATATTGACATGAAAAATAAATGCTTGCAACATTTCATTCACAATGCGTTTGCCATGTTACTTCTGCCGATATTCCATATCATAGCAACCAAAGAATCTCAACTGAAAAAGTCCTCACAGCTAGGCGTTTCCAGCTGGCTAAAACGCTTTGGTGGACACATGGTCTAAATGACAATATTTTGAGTGACCTATCCCTTTAATAATAAGCAAATGAAATATTGTTGAGCACACCTACATATTCCACTAGTCTCAGATTTGCCCGTCACGTAAAAAAGTGAACTGTGTTTGTTTACATATTGATCAGACGGCCTATTCCTGTCTTGGTCGACTTTATTTACATTTATGCATTTAGCAGATGCAACTTACAAAAGTGGAATAATTTGTCAAAAAGCCAACAATTTACTTAACATACAAATGTCAGGATTATAAAACAACTAGATTAGGATACAAACTAGAGAACTGAAGGAACGCAGAGAAGGCTATAGTCTGAATAAGCCACAATGTGGGCCAGAGTCAAAAGCCTGGCTACGTGATACTAAACCTGGTCAGCACAGTGTTTTTCTGTCCCTGTTCAAAGATCCAGCAAGTTGAGCTCCAGAGGAGGAGGAGGGATGGCCTGGGGCGCCGCCCTCAACAGAGAGAGCCTGTGCTGGGCATCACGCTCTGAGCCCCGTGAGCTCTGAAGAAGAAAAGCCAGGGAACCATAACAATACCATTTTTTACCCTTTCCCTTCTTTTTTTAATGGCTAGGGTACAAAGGCGCGCTTTGGTGTCAAACCTCTCTTTATTTATTTTTTTTTTTTTTGAAAATTTGGGAGCAACATGGCCTCACAGGAGCACGAGTCTTGGCCGAGGCTACCTTATCCTTGCTGCTCTTTCCACCAGCAGTGGTTTTCATTAGCACTAAACGAAGGGCTTCATTACCAGTGTGTCCTCACTCAAACTGCCCCACCAAAAGGGCACGCGAGCAAATTTCTAAACCTAAATTAACTCCATGATGAAGGTCAAGAGCAGCAGATCTGTACGGAGGTACTTCTAATGATCACGTAGTATTGAAGACATATGTTTTCCTTCAGCACGTGTTGGACTTTGGTGGGATGGCCTGGTTTTACACGAACACTTCGGCCTCTAAAGTCCAGCAGATAATGATGTTACTGATGGAACAAATAGATCACATCCCATAATGATGCCAAATAAATGACAAACTAAGGTATCCAAAGGAAACTAACAAGCACACTTGTTTGTAGTGGCTGTTCTTTTTCTGGAACACCTTATATTGGTCTACAAATTTGTTCTTGGTTCCTATTTTGCATTTGTTAGTTTTCCTAACAAAGTACCTTTAGGTGAAGAACTTTTAATATGCAGGGTCAGTGGGTGACGGAATGGATACAAAGCATTCGCAGATGATGCTGTCAACACAATAATAATATTTCACATATATTTTACTGCAGAAGCCATTTTACTTTCCTGATGTTGCTAGATATTAATCATTTAAACTGAATGAAATAATCTAAAAATCCCAAATCTGACTTTAAGTATAACACACATACATAGATATATACATATAAAAACTAATAAAGAAAAAAAAAACTCACAAGAGCCTGTATGACCTTGTTGAACCATAGTAGATGAAATATGGAAAGAGGATCTTCAGGATGAAGACTGACTTTGATATTTCCTGATTTTATTCCTGGTTAATAAAATAGATGTTAAACATATCCTAAATATATTCATTTTTATATATTTATTTAAACTTTATTATTTTATATTCCAGATTTTCTTAAGCTATACACACACACACACACACACACACACACACAAATTAATATACATTATATGTGACCCTGGACCACAAAACCAGTCATAAGGGTCAATTTTTCGAAATTTAGATTTATACCTCATCTGAAAGCTGAATAAATAAGCTTTCCATTGATGCATGGTTTGTTAGGATAGGACAATATTTGGCTGAGATAACTATATGAAAATCTGGAATATGAGGTGCAAAAAAAATCAAAATATTGAGAAAATCACCTTTAAATTTGTCCAAATGAAGTCCTTAGCAATGCATATTACTAATCAAAAATTAAGTTATATAAGATATATTTACAGCAGGAAATTTACAAAATATCTTCATGGAACATGATCTTTACTTAATATCCTAATGATTTTTGGCATAAAAGAAAAATCAGTCATTTTGACCCATGCAATGTATTTTTGACTATTGCTACAAATATACCCCAGAGACTTAAGACTGCTTTTGTGCTCCAGGGTCACAGAGTAATACACAAAAAAAAAATTCATATATGACTGCTGCAAATTTTATTTGTAATTTATTTAAATAACCTCTCTCTATGTGCTTGAGGAAATCAGAAATATAAAAAAGTAAATTTATATATTTTAATATATATATATATATATATATATATATATATAAATGCATACATATATACATACATATATTTATTGTTATATATATATATATATATAGAAAAATAAATTCAAATACATTTATTTGGTTATATTTCAATATATTTAAATGATGTACATTTTCTATTTCTAATTTTATTAATTTTTATTAACAAGGTCCATATGAAATATGTTGAGCTATTGTCTGAGAACATTTCTGGACCATTTTAATTCTTTCTTTTTTTTTAAAAGAACATTCCAGAACATCACTGTTTAATTTCAAAGAGGAAATGTTGCCATTTTAAACTGACTGACAGGTAAAGTCTCACACTAACAGCTAACAAAGACACTCAGGGTGCAGTACAGCAGGTGTTGTCTGTGGCCCTGCTCCATAATGTATGTGACATCGGGGAGGCTGGGCAGTCATGTGTGTGAGCGGAGCGCAGGAACGGCTCACTGTCGGACACACGTCAGGGCCGCCTCAACCTCGCCTCTCCACGGAGCAGCCCAACACACGCCTGACAAATCTGTACAAGCAGTCATCTGCTCACTCAGCTGCACACACACACACACACACACACACACACACATACAAAAAGCAAAAAAACCGCTGCTTCACAGTGAGAAAAGTCACAGCGATCAATAGCAGACTGCAGAAGATATGCCAAGTTCTGTGTTACTCCATGCTTTATTACTTTCATTGAAGATGTTTTGTTTAATATACAGTAAAACAATGTGCTAGCAAGGACAATGTCATGGGTTCAACACCCAGGGAATGTGTGAATTAATGAATTGTACCTTAGATTCAGTGTAAAGGTGATTGCACACTGAGTCCGAAATTCTCATCTGAAATTTTTGCACGTTAAAAAATAAATACGACCTCACGTTGTGTCAATAACTTTACACACTGCCTCCGAACCACTCTTCCGTCATAAAAAAATTTGGATCAGTTTCAATTTTCTGCGTTTTCGCATCCGTAGCAAGCATTTTGATAGGAAAGAATGACGAATATGAAAAAAATGAAAAAACGCATGCAAAAATTGTGGACTCAGTGTGCAAGGACCTTAAGTCTTATAGATAAAAGTGTCTGCCAAATGCATGAATGTAGATGTGTATGGGTTTTTTGTTTGTTTGTTTTCGTAAGAAATTACGTTTTCATTTTATTTTAAGTAAAAAAAGGTTAAACCCAGCACAATATTTTAACATTGCGACTGATTTGTTAGTGATGACTGTGTGTGTGTGTGTGTGTGTGTGTGTGTGTGTACTGGTTTTTGTGGTTTACGGGGACAAAATTTGTTTAATGACATGGGTATGACAGAGGTATTACAATTTGAAGGTGGTTTATGAGGACACTGCCTATGTCCCCGTAATTCAAAAGGCTTAAAAAAACATACTAAATGGTGTTTTTTTGAAAATCTAAAAATGCAGAAAGTTTCCTGTAAGGGGTAGGTTTAGGTGTAGGGTTGGTATAGGGCAATAGCCCATACAGTTTGTACGGTATAAAAACCATTACGCCTATGGAGAGTCCCCGTAAACCAAAAAACAAATGTGTGTGTGTGTGTTTTAAAAACTCATTACTTACTCATTACTTGAATATATAAATATTTTTATATTGAATATAAAGTTTTTACCATAATTCATCATACTGCCTTTAATTAAAGATGATTTTATTTCGTTAAAATGAATGCATTAAAGTAATGAAATGATAGATAGAAAGATAGATAGACAGACAGATGTAGATCTGAAGAGAGGGAAAAATAGAAGAAATTAATGCTTTACACTAATATATTTAGTGTAGTATAGTAAAAATTACAGCAAAGAGAATACAAAGAGCAACAGGATGGATGGATAGAAAGGATAGAACGATAGATAGAACGACAGAACGATAGAACGATAGATAGATAGATAGATAGATAGATAGATAGATAGATATAACAATAGATGAACAGACAGAACAACAGACAGACAGATAGCTGTAGATCTGTGGAGAGAGAGAGAGAGAGAGAGAGAGAGAGAGAGATGCTGGAGGTCTCTGGGGGCAGGATTATGTGTCTGTATGCCCCAGGCAGGGCTGTTCTGAGGGGGATTAGGCCTCCAGACCTGCTCCTCGGCTGGATTACCTCTCACTGTCTGCCTCTCCTGCTCTTTATGGAACAGCAGAGACTCAAAGCTCTTCCTCTCCAACACACCACTGACATCTGCATCCCGTCCTCTGCACCAATTACTCTGCGATACATGTGGAAAAACATGCGTTTATTTGATTAACCAAGCTGATGAGCGCCTCATTATTGATTTCAAATATAAGTGTTACAATATTTAAAAAATCACAATTATAGACATACTGTGTATTCATAAATTCATTTTTTTCCCTTGCTCTCACCTCGGCAGTTCATCCGGACAAATTCCAACATCTCAGAGCAAAGATTCCTCTTCCCCAAATATTAAGCTCGGTCCCTGGTGCCGCATTACTTGACGAGCAGCATGAAGTGTGGCATATTTTTGTCCCTGTGTCACTGATGGACCATGGCTGGATATTACTCAACTGTGCAGGTGAGTTTGTGCAGATATTGTTAAAATTCTAAAGGTCAGTCCCAGAGCTGCTTGTTGCTGCTCGCGGTTCCACTCGAGTGAAGACGGAGTACCGACCATCAGCTCGTGTGATTTGCAAGTCTGCCAAGCTGCAAAGATACCATTTTTACATCTGTGCATTTGAAGCACACTCTTATATTTAAAAATAGCAGAATTCTGTGCAGAGAAACTGGCAGCTGCACACTTTTAATTATATGATTTTTTTTTTTTTAATTGGCTATTTAATTGATTGTAGGACCCAGTGTCAGTTGCTGTCAGTTGTGTACATAGGCAGCACCCTTCTAAGGGAACATCCTAACTGCAGTGGAACTGACTTGACTGATTTGGAAACTCCATGCAAACTGCATGAGATTTGACTCACATTTGATTCCATTCAATTGGTAAATATAGTAAAAAATAAATAAATAAATACATACATAAATAAAAAAAAAAAATTTTTTAAATCTTAATTCAAATAAAATAAACATCAACTGAGCTACAATAAAATATACAAAAATGTATTATAATTCAGCTGCTTGCCAAAGCAACAATTCTCATTTTCATTTAGTTTAACTTGATGTACTAAAATAACTAAAACTGAAATAAAAAAAAAAAAAAAAATATATATATATATATAAAAACCTATATAGACAGTAGACATTTAAAAAAAACACACACACAAGACAAAATTACTAAACCTTTAACCAAAATTAAGATAAAAATGTATATAATAATTTAAGAAATAATTTAAAATTATTTTTAAATAATTAAAAATACAATAAAACAATAATAGCATTTTAATTATACTAAAAAACACTGATCTAGAGTTTGATGTTTACATATTGCTATACTAACAATGCAATAATCTAATCTAATATACATATTATAAAAGCACAACATAAATATGGGATAAAATAGTCCCTTTTAATTAGCTTGTACTATTTTTGTCTTTTCAGTAATGAATAAAATATTAGATTTATAATCAAATTTCAATTCACCCACCATCTTGAATGATTTTTCAGAGCTCATTTTAAGCATTGTGGGATTGATTTCCATGTTTTAGTGAATGTATTTATGTATGTATTTAATTTTAACCAACTCTTACTTTATCTTAGGTGTCCATTGGAGCACCTATGATCCCTTAAAATACTGTCTTGGTAGGCAGCTCACTAGGATTTGTATCAGAGCTATTATGTTTCAGGGAATATACCGATATAAAAATATACATATCACAAATACTTCCTGCCAGCTTATGATGTGGATCTCACAATAGCTACACAGTTAACTCGGTAACGCGCGTTTAATTGGCCCTGTCTGAGAACGGAAACGTGTTTTACAGTATTGAATCTTGAAATAGAATAAATACACTTGGCATGCTCATTATTGCTAATCCTGAGAGGCTAGCGAGTGTGTGTGTGTGTGAGTGTGTGTGTGTGGTGGGATGTAGACAGTTGGCAAGCGTGTGTGCTGCAGCTCCTTAACAAGCCTGACACACACTCGTACACACTCACACACACACTGTGCTCTAACCCCACACACTGAGGGTCAGTGACCTGCATATATTAGGCGCACCACCGAATGCAAATGAGCCGGCCTGACTCGTCCTCTCCCCCTTCCTCTGCCACGCTGATCTCTGCTCGGCAGATCCAAACACAATAACGCTCTTAAACTCTTACTTTTCCCAATCTGGGTTTAAGTTGAAGTTCAGTGTCATGTCACGCCTACAGGCCTCTTTTTGGCATCTGTGTTGTGATATATCATAAAATGGCGTGAAGTGCATGATATCATTAGTTGTTTTGCTAAGCATCTCGATTATGTTCAAACTTTACTGGCTCAAACTTCTGGTTAGGGATTTGAACAAACCCGTTACCCAACATCTGTGCGTCCTGACTAGGTCAGCGATGAGCAGTCTGTCCACTGAAAGCAAAAAAAAGCTGTGATGTGGCACAATGACAGCCAATTGGAACATATTTGTTTGTTAACATAGTTATGTAGAGTGAGATTTAGAAGGATAGATGGATGGATAAAAAGACAGAACGAATAGATAGATAGATAGATAGATAGATAGATAGATAGATAGATAGATAGATAGATAGATAGATAGATAGAACAACTAATTGAAAGACAGAATGATAGATAGAACGATAGATAGATAGATAGACAGACAGATAGACAGACAGAGACAGACAGACAGACAGACAGATAGATAGATAGATAGATAGATAGATAGATATAAAACAGATAGAAGGATAGATAGATAGATAGATAGATAGATAGATAGATAGACAGATAGATAGATAGATAGATCACAGATGATAGAACGACAGAATGATAGAACGATAGAACGATAGATAGATAGAACGATAGATAGATAGATAGATAGATAGATAGATAGATACATAGATAGACAGATAGATAGAAAACAGATAGAACGATAGATAGATAGATAGATAGATAGATAGATAGATAGATACATAGATAGATAGATAGATAGAACGATAGAATGATAGATAGATAGATAGATAGATAGATAGAACAATAGAATGATAGAACGATAGAACGATAAATAGAACGATAGATAGATAGATAGATAGATAGATAGATAGATAGATAGATAGATAGATCACAGATGATAGATAGAACAACTGATTGAAAGGCAGAACGATAGATAGAATGATTGAACGATAGAACGAGAGAACGAGAGAACGATAGATAGATAGATAGATAGATAGATAGATAGATAGATAGATAGATAGATAGATAGATAGATAGAGATAGATAGACAGATAGATAGATAGATAGATAGAACAACTAATTGAAAGGCAGAATGATAGATAGAACGATAGATAGATAGATAGACAGACAGAGACAGACAGACAGATAGATAGATAGATAGATAGATAGATAGATAGATAGATATAGATAGAAAACAGATAGAACGATAGAACGATATATAGATAGATAGATAGATAGATAGATAGATCACAGATGATAGAACGACAGAATGATAGAACGATAGAACGATAGATAGATAGATAGATAGATAGATAGATAGATAGATAGATAGATAGATAGAAAACAGATAGAACGACAGATAGAACGACAGATAGATAGATAGATAGATAGATAGAGATGATAGAACGATAGAATGATAGAACAATAGAACGATAGATAGATAGATAGATAGATAGATAGATAGATGATAGAACAATAGAATGATAGAACGATAGATAGATAGATAGAACGATAGACAGATAGATA
>JAFVLL020016659.1:0-12484 GCA_021397915.2 Tor tambroides
GTATCCGGCTCCTCCCACATGCTGAGATCCGATTGCCCCGCCTTAAGCATATCTCCTTATAGGAACAGGTGGTCAACCTTGGACTAGGATCCAGGCATTGGACTAGGAGATCCAACTGAAGTCTTTTTCGCTTCCCGCCCTGGCGTCTCCTTCCAGAGCAGAGTCGCTTTCCTCTTTGCCATCGTCTATTGCTCTGTCGTCTCGCTGCGACATCCCTGAGCCAGCCCGCCATTTCCCGTTTTCCTCCTCTCCTTCGCCTTCTCCCATCAGCTCCGCTTCCACCATCATCTCCTCTTCCCCGTCGCCGTCGGCGGTGTCATCAGGGAAACGGTGGTCACTGGGATACAAGAGTTCCTCTTCTGGCGAGCCGTCCTCGCCGTTCTGGTCCAGCAGGGCAGCCATGCCTCGACCCGAGCAGTCTGCGCAGACGCCGTGACGCCGAGAGCCATGCTTGATGCCCACGCTGGCGGCTGACATGAAGACACGACTGCATACTTTACACACATACTTCTTGTCCTTGCTGTGCACCTGAGAAAGAGTGACGATGCATTGTTAGGAGACAGCACTTCATTTCTTTTCAAAAAACGTCTGTGGTAGTACCATCATAATACCATGATACAATATTCATTTAGCTATGTGAGGCTTACAGTGACCCTGTTTATGCCTGGAATTAAGACTCGAGTGATCTGTGGCTGGATGCATGCAAGTTAGTCATCTCATTTATTCTTCAACACTGGTCATTACTGGTCATAAGGGGCTTTCGCACCGGAGGAAACTTTTCATAGTTCCTAGAACTATTAGTGGAAGTACCTTCTTTTTTGGTGTGTTTGCACCTCAGGAACTGGGAAGGAATTTAGTTCTAGGAACTCCATTTGGGTTAACTAAATTGGCTTCTACTTCAGAGCAGGGCCTAAAACAGTTCTATAGGAACTATCAGTGACGTAAGTGTACGCTGACTGGCCAAACGCATACAAATCACCAGCTACCCTGCATTTTTAAAAAGCTGTGCAAAAATATTTACTCCATGAATGTCGAAAACACCGATAATGGCATTTAGCTGTTGTGTAATTTTCTCAGCCTCGATGATATGTAACACCGCAAGTTGTCAGAAGATTTAGTCAGATTTTCATGCTCTTTCAGTTGTTGTCGTAAATTGTGTGTTTACATTCCATCTCCGTTATCACGAAACCCACAACACACAACAAAACAGCTCTGATCATGGCGTCCTCCATTCACTGGTTGTTTTATGTTTGTAAATGCCACGAATAAAGACGTCGCGGTTGGCCGCTTCAGAGTTCCTGCTGCCGGTGTAAATGCAATCAGGAAAAGGACCCGAGGGAGAAATTTGGTTCTCTAAGAATGACCATTTTAGCTAGTTCCTAGAACTAAGTTTCTAGAACTACATGGTGTGAAAGCCCCTTAAGTCAGTTACATAGAAATGTACATTAGTATAATGTGAATCTGAATTTTTAAAAAAATGACTTCGATAACCGCTACTTGCTCAGACTAGTTTCTTGAACAGTCTTAACATAGTGCCTGTGTTTATGAAATTGGCCTCCGATCAAGCGAAGAATGATAATTTTGAATGATTTTGAGGTTGAAAAACAATCAGATTATATTTGTAGATAGTCAAATGCATGCAACCACATCAGATGTATATTGTATCAATTATAACATGTCCCAGAAGACACATAGAGTAAAGCATGCACTCAGTTAATACACGTACTTATACATAACTTTTTGCTCAGCATATCCTCCAATATGATAAAACAGCAATATGATTAAAAACCCCTAATGTTCGATAAATACTTTGATTTATTAACAATAATTCTTTTGCCAAATAATACAGGTTACTTGTTGGGAATAACTGATATACAGTAATTCATTCGGCTATTTACAGTTGCCTAGCAACATAGCAACTTAACACATTAATGTAGAATGTACATTTTATATGCAATTTATGTGCACTTTATAATGTCTTTGATAACATTTACTTTAATGCCTTTGAAATACACTTTTATCCCAAGCGCCTTACATGGATTAAAAGTATGCATTTTATCATCACAAGGAATTCATTTGGGAATCTAACCCAAGACCTCCACATTGCTATAATGCTGTGCTCTAGTGTGGTACATTTTATTAGCATTTCATGTATGCATAAACTGTAAAAGCATCTCAAATAAAACTGTGTATCTGCAGTCGCTGCTGGATTCACAAGGGAAGAGAAGCATTCAGCCAATTACAGTCTCTTGTGCAGACCTTTGAATTTTTCAACACATTATAACGAAGCGGTGACAACATGTGGCGGTGTAGCATATCGGGTGCAATCCATCATGGTGTGGATCATGAATTAAGCAATGTTTAGGTGTTAAACGTTTCAGCGCTAAGCAGAAGCAGTGCTGTCTGTTATCATGTCACACTATTACAGGCCCTTTGATATGCTCAAAACCAGAGCTAATTTCTGTGGCACGTCTCTTAGCCACACAGAGACCAAGAACATGCGCCAAAGCGTGTTTATGTGTGCTTCCCTTGAGAAGATATAGTAAATACAGGCTTTAAGAAAGAAAAAAAGGAGAGGAGGTGTTAAAAAAACTGCTGGCAATAAGGGCAGAAAAACTGAGATAAGAGGGGTTTATGGGATATGGCAGAATGCTTATTTAATAGGGGCCCACTAGAGACTCGAATGTCTCCCACACAAACATCTTTACAAAAAGCTGTATGCTGTATAGTCCTTAATAAAAAACTGGAGAAATTTCAAACTTATCAACTTTGAAATTCAAGCATTTTCACAAGATATTTCTATTAAATATTTTTAATTGCATTTTATCTCATTATAAATATCCAGATGTAATAATCGAGATTGCGTCCACAATGTTATCTTAATCACTTTTAAAAGGATAGTTCACTCCAAAATGAAAATTATGGCATCATCACCCTCAAGTTATTCCAAAACCTCTTTTCCAAAGACTTTCCTCCTCCTGTTCAACACAAAAGATAATATTTTTAAGAATGTGGTTAACCAAACAGTTGCCGGTAACTACTGACTTCCATATTTAGGAAAAAGATACTCAAGTCAATGGTACAGGAAACTGTTTGGTTAACCACATTCTTCAACATATCATCTTTGGAACAACTTGAGGGTGAGTAAACGATGATTTAAATTTCATTTTGGGGGGGAACTATCCCTTTAAGTGCTGGCACTCGCTGCCGCCCCCTGTTGGTACTGCACTCACCAGCGTGTGGCGTTTCATGTGCTCCCTCCGGGTGAACTTCTTCCCGCAGATCTCACAGGGATACGGCCTCTCGCCCGTATGTGAACGCATGTGCCTCTTCAGGATGCACTGGTGCATGGCGGAAAAACTGCAGTATGGGCACTTAAACTTCTTCCTGATCACTGTGAAGTCATTAACTGTGGATAGAGATGAGGAGATGTGAGGAGAGCTGATCAGAGTCTGAACACATGCAGGTTAAGCCACTGGAAGTATGAGAGTTAATATGCGAGAAGTGTTAAAGCCCTGCACATAGCATTAATGCCAAACCTACTTACCAAAGCACTAGGTTAATCTCTCTCTCTCTCTCTCTATTGGATAGAATGACTTTAATTAACAGCCGCTACTGCTGCATTAAAATAACGGGCTGATTCATGTTAACCCTAATTATTTTAATGGGTGGAGTCAGGGCTATTTTTATTTTAGTAGCATTCTGTAAAGCCGTAAAGGATGACCTAAACGAGGACATTACTCTACATCAGAATTAGCCAACAGGAAGAACATGTCTAGGTCATATATTACCTCAGAATGAAAAGCAAGAAATAAGAACTTGAAATTTGCTTAAAGAAAATAATGCTCATTTTAAGTACATTTATGTTTTTTAATACATTGTGACAGTACTTTCACGACAGCTAAACATTCATCCGCCCCAATTTTCACATTACTGATGCACAAACAAATTTGGTAACAGGGTTGCCAAGTCTGCGTTTTTACAGCGTAATAGGACTTTTACACTGTTGCCGCGGCTTGACGTGATCTCCTCGGAATGCAATTTTGATGGAGGGGACCCCCGACAAAGGGGAAAACCGAGGAAAAATCATGATTGGGCTAGTTTTGCTTAGCAATTGGCTTGGTTTTGTTTCATAAACCTGGCAGCCCTGTTTGGAAATTTGGTAAAATATATATTTTTAAATGCATTAGGCATTTTAAACTAACAATGATCTAACAATAAATATAATACAATATTGTTCATCAGTTCATCTGGTCTGATCATTTAATTATTCCATTCATTCTGGCAAGCGGAATGCAAAAAAATGGTCAATATTTAATTTTTCCATTTTTCTGTATGAATCAAAAATTGAAAGTTGGCATTCCGTGGAGGAATACACTTGAGAAATGGAAAGATGGCTAATTTTTTCATTTTGTTTGACAAAAGAAAACAAGATTTTGGCTCAACATCTCTTATTTTGTGTGTGGTTTACAAATCAGTTTATGGCTTCAATATTTCATTCACACATGTGGGTGGCGCTGAAACGCCCCTTTCATTTGATTGGTCAAACATCTTCTGTACTACGTTAATTCATACACTCATGATGAGGGTTGTTTATTACTTTTATACAGTATGTAATAATATCAATTATGATTCTGATGATACTGTTTTTCTTTTGCCAGATTGAATGGAATAACTGAATGATTGAATGATTACACAGACCTCATCTATAATACATTAATGTTAATTTATAAAATCTGAAATGTTAAAAATATATTTATGTAAAAATTGACATTACCTTTAATTAAAGTATTATTTAATGCGATTTCTTATCAGCTATTTCATTAACTAATGTTAAAAAGAAAAACTTAAACATATTAAGAAGCACCAAAAATGTATTACTGTAATGCAAAAAAAGTTTCTATCTCTCTCTCTATCTATCTATATATAGTTAAGTATTATGGGTAGCTTTACCAGTACACTAATATGCTTCATATAATATTATATAGTATTACAGTACTCTTCACTGTACAAGAGTACAAAAAAATTGCAGGGAGAATCGCCATTTGAGAATAATGGGTATTACCAAAAACATAGAAAAACATCCAAACATTATTAATGAGCATATAATTAAATCTAAATATTTGTATTTTTCAAGTCACCTGTAAATTGTCACTGTTCATCAGTATTATTACTGCCACTATCACATCAGTTTCTGTTTTTCCTCTCCAATCCCTCCTGTCCTTTCACTGTGTCATCTAGTGGCAGACACTGAAGATAGCCAAAGCACTGACAAACTGCAAGAGGGATACTCTCCCTAACTCACCTGCCCTTAGCTACCAAAAGCAGCCCCAAAAGACAGTTTCCCTAGCAACCACAGCACCGAAACAGATTTTACTGCTCAGATTCAACAAAGAAAGATGAAAAACCCACAACGCAGCATAGCATAGCTTCCTATTGTTTGCTGAACAATTGCTGCACAAATTATCAACCCAAACTCACAAAACCAAACATCAATTCCACTACTTCTTGTTCTTGTTCAAATTTTTCCGTCTTCTGTTAGTAAAAGATTCAGACAGAGGCATGTGCTTTGTGTTATTCATACTGTGATGACTGTAATCTCATTAGGCACTGGTCTAGACTGGCTCAGCTAATAAGCAGATGAGCACCATTTAGGTAAGAACAGACCTGAACCCCAGGTTTACCTAATAATCCGTATACATGAAAGACCTGATGAGCATGTGCTGAAATGGCAAAACCAACACGTTTCACATTCACTACCTCAGAATCTGAACAGCTGCTGTGGAACTGACAGTTTACACTTTTTAAACAGCTGATGGTCAGATCTGATCATGGCAACAAACTTAAATTTAAGGTAGCAAATAAACCCCATGTGACCCTCCAAACAAAACTCTATTACTACAAATCTTTTTGTAGCTTATATTTTTTTTTTCACAAAAGACTCTCAATTTATTTTTATTATTTGTAAAATAAAACGACCACAGTTTCATGATGCTTTACATCAAAATTTATTGTCTAAAAAATTACAACCAACCAGTTACACAATAGTACTGTTTCAAAATACATAATTTACAGAAATCTGTGGTTTTAGTCTAAAGGGTTTTTATTTTTTTCATTTCGATAATAAAAAATAGTGCAATTCAAAACAGCTGTGACTGAGATTTCTGATGCGTTTTTTACACCCATCATTCAAACCTCTTCAGACAATATCAGAGTGCATCAGTTCTTTCGTTTCCTGAGGAGAAAGTGCTAAGACCTTGAAAACTTCAGTGCAAATCTCTCTCTCTCTCTTTGCATAGGCGATAAACAGTGATTCCTTTCACAAATCACCCCACATTCAGTGCAGCAACACACTTAACAGTTTGAAAGATAACTGTCTCGCTTTCAGCTTTCATTCTGTAACTTGGAAAGTTGTGTTCCAAGCAGATATTTTGTTTGACACAACAAAGCTTTATATATGATACAAAGATTGGATAGTCTATACGAAATGTGTATGAGACCTTCAAGATCTTTAGAAAGACACCAGACAAACATCTCCTTTTTTTCTGACAAAAAAACTGTGAAAAGAAAAGGCCTTGTGCATACTTGGGTATAAGACTCATGGTGGTTCTAGTGTGACAATCCACTTTTCTTTTTCACTGCAGTGTCAGTAAGAATGCCGACACATTCACAGTTTCGGCCACAACTGATTTACTGCAACACTGCAAATCCATTGATTTCAAAGAGGAAAAATGAATGACACTCGAAATTTCCGAAAACGCTGACTACTGCTGCAGTGTGCACTGACAGGCATTTGTTGACCAATTCTTGAAAACCTCTCGGTGAGTCAAGTTTCAGAAATCTATTCGTTTAATTTCAACCTCTAAACTCTTCCACACTCTCAAAATGGATCTAACACGTCCCTTATCTGCCGAATGCTCCATCAGAGCTTCCTCTAGTGTGTAAGCACCCACTGATACACTAATGAACTTGTCATAACCATATGACAAATGTTGTGTGAAAATTGCAATTAATGTATAGTAACATCTCCTCCAGGTATTACTACAAGTGTAGACTGCCTTAAAGATTTCCCATAACTCTACTAGATAACTCTGTGGTCTGACCATTCCATGACATGGCTAAAAAAAGATTAAAAAAAGATCTTACTTCACTTTTCCATCTTCACCAATCACCCAAAAGTTGGAACTTTAAACATTAGATATATAAAAATACAACTATAATTTAGATCCATCTCTGCTAGCAGGGGTCCAGAAACACCCTCAATCATCTTTTACATTTCTACTGGCTGTTACAGTCAGGTTTGGAGGCTAGTGTGAGGTCACACAAGGACCGATCACAACTTTAAAGGACTTACGTCTTTTCCTCTCACATCTCCTTTATCAGTGCGATTTAGGGTCAGCATGGGTGAGAGCCGAGAAGAGCTAATTACTGACATGATTCGGTGCACTCGCGTACACACACACTCGCACACTTTTGAAGACAATGTAGCTTGCTGAAAGATTTAGGACATTCCCTAATCTTCCTCATCCCTAATCATCCTCTCACACTCAAGTGCAGAATACAAGAGAGAGATTCTCCTGCAGAGGGCAGCATTGTGCACAGGTTTAACAGCTGAATTCACTACTTAACATCTCGGTGAGTTACAGAGACCCCTGCACCTGAGTCCGTTTAAGCATAATAAGATGCGACCCTGGACCACAAAACCAGTCTTAAGTGTCAATTTTTCGAAATTGAGATTTATACATCATCTGAAAGCTTGATAAATAAGCTTTCCATTGATGTATGGTTTGTTAGGATAGGACAATATTTGGCCGAGATGCAACTATTTGAATATCTGAAATCTGAGGGTGCAAAAAAATAAAAATATTGAGAAAATCACCTTTAAAGTTGTCAAATTAAGTTCTTTGGCATAAAAGAAAAATCGATAATTTTGACCCATACAATGTATTTTTGGCTATTGCTACAAATATACCCCAGCGATTTAAGACTGGTTTTGTGGTCCAGGGTCACACATTAGTTCGCTGGTAAAGAGAGGGGTGCGAAGCCACCAACATGAAAAAGCATTGGCATCCAATGCACCGAGATCTCTATGTTCTCCAGTCTTCAGTAAGACCTTGAATAATCCTGCGTGGTACAAAATGCAGACAGCTCTATATGCGACAAGAGAAATGACATAAAATGTCTTTATTTTGCATAGCAATTGTGCCTCAGCAGCCATACGCAGTAGTCATAAAAAAACCCTGACGATTTAGATATTTGAAGAACATACAAATCTGATGTACAGTAAAAAGAAGTGAAGAAATGTCAACAGTGCTGTGGCCAAAAGTTGGGGAAGGCCTGAATCGGGATGGCCTGAAGTTTTTATCACATTCCCTTTGTAATAAAATATAAATGTTGCTGGTTTGGAGAATCAGTCATCTATACGGATGTGGTCATCTTCCTTTAAGCCGTGCAGGTTCCACAGCTGCTCAGTGGGTGAGATTCCTGACTGACAGCAGGCTTTGCCGTGGGTAGCCAGGTTTTTCTGCGTGCTGAAGGTTCGGGAGCAAGCGGGACACGTGTAGATGCGCTCGGTGGAATGCACGGACGACAGGTGGCGGTTCAGGTCCGTGCGGTCGCGGAAGTGCTTGAGGCAGTACATGCATTGCATCAGCTTCCGTTTGAGGTGGATGGTCTTCTCGTGGCGGTCAGCGTTGGACTTGAGGGTGAAGCTGGCGGGACACTGCGAGCAATGGTAGCGTGCTGGCGGAGGGTTGAGCGGAGACGGGGCCACTAGGGGGCGATGGTGGTCGAGGCAGTCCAGCGAGAGGGCCATGAGTGAGAGCGTGTGGCTGTATTCGTGCTGTCTCAGTTGAAGCAGGCTGCTAAACAGTTGCTTACACAGAGAGCAGGCGAGCTCCTGCCGCCAGCCCGGCCCTCCACCCTGCACCTCCGCCACACACACTCCATGCTTCTCCTCCACCATCTGATCTTCCTCTACAGGAACCTGGACACGCTCCAGCCCTGAGAGGGAGAGGGAGGGAGGGAGAGAGAGGTGAGAACTAACGCCAGGATATCGGCTTATGTATGTGAAAAATAACAGGCAGTCATGTGGCGGGCCATCGGCGTCACAGACGCCACGCGTACCTGCATTGTTATTTGGACTATTGTCGTCTTCTTGCATTTCCTCCTGTAAGAATACACACACATGCACATCAACACTTGTGTACTTCTGAGCACAGGTCTGTATTGAGGTGTGTACTCCTGAGGCATGCAAGTTCATAAGGTAAAACACACAAACAGACACACTAGAAACAGAAGAGATAGATGGGACCCTTGAAGAAAAAAGAAAAGCAAATAAACAGTTGGCTGCAAAACAGTTGAAGCAACAAAACCTGAGACGATAACATTTGAAAAAAAGTTGACATGGTCTTTACTGGAAATAAATAGAATTTAAAAATATAAATAATATATTTTATTTTTTAATATATATATTAAAAATAAAATATATATATTATAATTCCACAAAATATGTCTTTGCTAGTAGGGTAAGGAAAAAAATATATATGTATATGTATATTTTCTCTTTAAAAAGTCTGGAAAAGTCAATGTATCTTATTTTAGTGACATTTAGATATTTGCATAAAGTTTTATTGGTTTGTCTATTATTTTTATTCATTCAGCTTGGGTTTCTCAACAGCATATCCAACAGGTGGAGGCAAAAAGAAGACTCTTGGGACACAAGAGGATATTAAGTATTGTCCATGAGGAGAGGTGTGTATTTGTTTGGGAGGTGGAGGGTTGCAGATCCGATTGTGGATTTTTTTTCACCCGTGCTCTGAGATGTGTGCAGCTTGTACGTGTATAGGTGCGGCCCATCCCCCTCGTTCTCGTTCCGCCCTCTCTTGCGTAAGAATGACACATTATGGTTTAAGCAAACAGATGGCTTGTCCACAGAGATGGTACAACTTCTTGGGGGGGAGGTCCTGCGAAACCAAATGCCACCTCAGCACACACAGGGAGAATGCAATTTCCTGCTCTCACTCAAGAAAACAAAAACCGACCCTGCCCCTCTGCATTGGTCATCACTATTGATTTCTTCCATCACCTGGATCCCCCTCTTATCAGAAGATCCTCGGCTGCGGAAGTCGTCATTATATTCATCAGAATGACAAATGCACAGGGCGCACAGAGGACGATAGACGTCCTGAACTTTTTTTTTACAATTATTTTGGGGGAAAATCTGCAGAATTCTGTGGAATATGGTAAAACCTATGGTACCACAGATATTAAGTGTGATGTGTCACCCAAAATTTGTAATAGCTGATGGATTTGATTGGTTCTGGTCAATTGTAAATTTTGTGAGGTGGTTCAAATATGTGGAAATCTTTGGAATATGTGGAAATCCCTGCACACAGGCCTTTATTTTTCTCACAGAAAGGAAGAAAAAGCAGAAACATGAATTAACAGAAAAAGAGAACATGCAGGAACAGAACAGGCAATGCAAAAAAAAAAAAAAAGCAACAATCCGACAGATTCTTAAAGAGGAGCTATATATCAAGAGACACACAAAGCTGAAGGATAAGTGGCCTATTGGGTGTTTGTTGGACTTACCTCAGTGGGTGAGGCCTTCAGGGCCCGTTCCGCATAGAGCTTGTCTGGGGGGCCCCCAGACTGTGGCATACCAAGGGCCCCTGGGGGCCGTGGCACGGATGGCGGAGGCGGCAGCAGAAGAGGAAGAGGAGGAAGAGTAGACGGAGGAGAAGATGTGGATGCCCCGTGTTTGCTACCAAACAGAGCCCCTGGATGGTGGGAGCTGCTGCTGCCATTGGAGCAATGAGGCCCTGAGGAGCACAGGAAATGAGTCTCACCCACCTACTCTCAGACCAGCGGCCATCTTCCACACAGCAGCAGAGAGATAGGAGGAGGAGGAGGAAGAAGAGGAGGAGGAGGAGGGGAAGGGGGCAAGGGGCACACACAGCCTTCATTTAGAACCAGAGGGAGAGGAGGGAAGAGATGAAGAGACCCGAGTGGGGTTAGGGCTTGGCCTCTCTCGCTCTGTTTTTTTGGTCCTCTCCATCCACCCACGTGCACACACGAGGGATAGCCGCATGTGTGTGTGTATGTGTGTGTGTGTAAGTGAGAGATAAAGAAATAGGAAAGAAGAGGCTTTTAAATGATGGCGGACGTTCTCTTAATTTTAAAAAACCATGTCAGGCTACTTGCCAGAATCTGTGCAAAAAAGTTCATACAGGATATACACAAAATAGACCGTAACCATGCTACATGACAGAAACCGAGAGTAGCAGAGGCAAAGGTTCAAAGAAAGGTGAACTGTTTACACCAATTATAGAACGTAGAGAGACAAATGTGACTTTTCGAGGACTGATTTGTCTTTACTGTTTAGAACCACATAGCTTTGATGTATAATAATCAGGACTGTCAATTTAATGCGTTAATTCAGTGCGATTATTTAAAAAAAATAATCATGCCTTATGACCTCTAAGAGTTTTCCTAGCAAGTTGCACCTCAAGATGCATTTTCAAAGCTTTTCAAACTACTTATCTTGACACTGCGTTGTAAGAAACAGCGCTCATGAGTCATGCCGCAAGACATGAGGCAATGGATGCAGATGTTGGTCTGCATTTAAAGTACGAATACATTAGTGACATTTTGCTGAAAAAAAAACTATCAATAGTGTAGCGATGTATGAATCACAATTCAGACAGTAGTTACTTATTAAAACCAAGCAGGCTTCTGTGGGTCAACTCAGCGAACTCAGCTCAACTGAACCTTCACACGAAATTCCTGAAAGGGTGCCTGGATTTCACCTGAGAAAATGTGACCACACCTTTAGACTGTTTGGAATTTCTATTTAATGGTTCTACAATAACTTCTTTTACAAAGTTTGCAATTCAATTACAAACATATTTCAATTTTCAGACATGTGCTAGACCTCTACAATACAAGGTCATCTGAATAGACAGTATAGGTTAGACTGAGCTTCTTTCAAGCCACTGTGTTTCTGAATGTTCATCTTGTCTTTTTTTGGACAAGAATGTTTGTGGACTCCTGTTGTTGGGAATATGCTGGTTAAGCGCTAAGTGGACAGATGCACATGCTACAGTAATGCACAACCACGAACAGATTCCTGGAATTCTCCTCTCCTACACATCCACTCCCATCTAGCACACATCACCCTCTCATTTCTCCTTCCTTTTGTCTGCAATGTTTAAATGTAGCCGTGCTGCAAACTCCCCCACATCAATTAACAGTAATTGAAACTGAATGTATGGTTCACATCAAACCATCAGTCCACTGTCATTCTCTCATTTGTAAAATTCCCAGCTAAAGTGGTCTTAGGTGTTTGGATGGCGGTAGCAAAACTTTCCAGGAATTTTTTTGTGTGTGGGGGGGTGGGGGGGTGGGGGGTTGTTAAGTGAAAACAGTCTAGTGCAGGTTTGATAGGATCTGTGACGGGCATTTGACCTAATGACCACCAACT